>CAAKHC010000122.1:114427-151098 GCA_901007825.1 Macroramphosus scolopax
TCCCCCCCATGGTTTAATCATCAAGTCGTTCCTAAAAGTCTCACTGCTCACAGTCAGTTACAGACGTCGTAATGTAGCTGCTCGGAAAGTATCTCTGCACACAAATTATTCAGCAAAACACGAGGCGGGCTTGTGAACTTCCAGAACGATGAAACATTTAGAGCCAGACGCAGAGTGAAAAACACAATTTGTCCCTTTAATATTCTCCGCCATCCTGTGAGATGAGCCTGATACCGTTTCATTCGTGACGGTTGTTTCATATTGATATTTAATGAAGGGGCCATGTGCTCTGTTCACAACACTGCACTGAGGGCCAAACAGAAAACATAAATATAAAGCAACGAAGAACTAAATGATGTGAGTTTACTGCCTCTCACATGTGCAGCAGGGAGACTAAAACAAACCCATTGAGAACAATTAAAAAGACTATATAAGATGTGTTAACCTTTCAGGCCCTCTGACAATTGTTGCAGGCTCTGGAGCCTCTCATCTCTTACTATTTGAAAACGGTATGAGTTCACGATGATTATAATGAATCCTGTATCTCATTTTGGATACTTCTGTGAGTATACTGTCAGCCGACCCTGGTAGAAGACGAGGACGATCGTCCCAGAACTGACTGCTGTCTGGGTGCGTTCACTGTTTACTGTATATATGAATTTTGACAGGGTAGTGTTGTATTGCATTTAGCAGAAATGACGTCACTGCTTAGCCATCATCTGTGTCATCGCTCACGGTACCAAATCACGACATCATTAAACCTCCTTGTGTCCTCATGGCTCTGACAATAGTAAAAGTAAAAGTCCAACATGAATAACTTGTGCAAAACTGCCAGGATCAATTTGAGACAACTAACTTGAATAAAAGTAAGTGCATGTTGTTCTACATTAAAGTTAAGTGCCTGAAGGGAGACTCAGGCTTTGACTCTCTGCCTTGAAAAGACCTTACAGTGTGTAAAGTGTTTAATTCCAACTTTCTTATATTCAGCTGTTTTTTGTTAAAGTTGAAAACAGTTCCAAAGTTCATCTGAAATACTTAAATACAAATCACTTTGTTTTCAGTGACAGCCGGAGCTCTTAAATGCAAATATATTGTCGTCAATTCAACATAGACTGACGGGGAGGTTGAAGTTGAACAAACGCTATAATAAACTGGATCAAATTAATTTCACTAGTGACGTCTTCTGTCAGCGTTTTGGAACTTTTCTCAGTCCTGTATGAATTCTGCCTGCCTGCTCAGACGGCTGTTTAATTGCACCAATAAATTCAAGTCTCAAACGAACAAGCCCAATTACAAACAGCTAGTGGACATCATGTCATCACGGTGAAATGAAAACAAGGAAATGTTCAGTTAGCTGTGACATTTATTTGTCAGTAGGGCTTCTGTTTAATTTTTCTTCAAACCATCAAAGTAGCATTAAAATATTCCATCATGTTGCCTCAAACATTCTAATTGCAAAATGACTTCACCTTTTGATTCTCCTCTTGCTCTGATATAACTCAGCTTAAGTGACTGCTGTTAATTAATTAACAAGTCGTGTGTAAATGATATTACTTAAATCGGAATTATCTGTGAAATGAAGGCAAAAACAAATCAAATATAGGATGTCGATAATTCATTGGATGATAAACTGATTAAAACTGTCCTTCAGAAATGTTCCTACGGACAAAGACAGCCGCAGTAAAGTCCCCATTCATTATTCAAGTATAATCCCAGACACTAACTTATTTAACATTACAGAAACACTGCATGTGATCATAAGATACTGAGTTAATTCTGCTCTCTCCCATTACAATGTCTGTCCCAGCTTCTTCTTCTCCCTGATATCATTAAAACAAGTGTTAATATTGACTGTTTCATAAAGCGCTCAGCACTCCTTCATTACGCTACAGTGGATTCACTTTCGCAACCTGTCATTTCCTGAACCTTTTAGCTCTGCATATGCTTAAACTGAGAAATCCTCAATCAAATCCTGCTGTTAATTAAGCTCATTAAGAAGCGATTGCCAAATGAAACTGTGTGTTTGTTGGGTTGCCGCCACAAGACTAAGAGGAACAGAATTATGATGATTACAACATAGTTAGAGTGGCAAAATTGTAATAACTGTTGGAAAGCTAGTGGGCTGCCCATACCTCCTATTCTGGCTAAAGGCCATTCAGTTTGTTCCACTGTATACATCCATGTCAACATCCCATTACAAGTGTCAGCACAGTAGCTGCTCGCCCCACGCAGAAGCCCATTCATCTTCCGGAGCGCAGCACATTCAGTTAATGCTGACGTTTATATTAGCATGGAGATGAAAACACCACTACACTGATATTGCCACAATCTGTTGCTGATGAATAGTAACGACGTTTCATGCTGTTTCGCCAAATAGCATGAATATAATGAGCTTTAATTTCTCCCCGGTGATCATCATTATTTAAGCAGAAGTTATGACATCTCTCGTTTTCTCTCCCTCTGTTTTCTCCCTTCATGCATCTGAGGCAGCGGGGTCGCTGATGGATGACGGCTTCACCCCCCGGGTGTTTGCTGACTCTGATTCCAGCTCTCTTTCTCCCTGCATGATTTAAATAAAC
This sequence comes from Macroramphosus scolopax, assembly GCA_901007825.1. Taxonomy (NCBI): domain Eukaryota; kingdom Metazoa; phylum Chordata; class Actinopteri; order Syngnathiformes; family Centriscidae; genus Macroramphosus; species Macroramphosus scolopax. The sequence continues at coordinate 117,007 of CAAKHC010000122.1, forward strand.
ACTTTACACAAGAGAGAAGTTCCATTAATTTTTCTTTGTCAAAACAGAACAATAGAATCGATGTGTCAGAGTCAACCATGAAGGCAGGTGGGATCGATGACCCCCTGTGGGACATGTGCCCCATGCTAAACAAACATTTCTCAAGTCTATCTCATGTGTGAAGCTCTTATATTGAATTTATTTATCCCTGATATTGATGGTTCCAGACCTACATTGGAGAAAGATCTGGGAGTAAGGAGGAACTTGATGGTACAGAAGGTATTGGAATGAGGTCACACTGCGGTTACCGTCACCGAGCTGCAGAAAGATGAGTGTCATCATAATAACTGAATGCTACATAAACACACAAATGACACGTTAAGATTTAAAAGAGGTGATTTGGGATCGACTGGTCCCACAGTGTCACACTTCTTGGAGGGCAAACTACATCAGATGGCTTTATAGGAACGTAACGTGAACTGTAGCAACCTCTAATGCATATGTTAAGAAATGTTTGGAAATGAAAGTGTTAATCAAGCAGTAACTTATATATGTGAAGGTTTGAGCAGCTAACAGCTACAACTAAAAACTGAAACGGCTCCCTCTGCGGAATATTGCTTTTTCAAATAATACATCTGAGATTAGAAGAGAAAGGGAGAACATTATGATTTGTTAATGTGATCATCTAATGACTGACTCAACACCGTTTTAATTATAGGAATCATTGAAGCAGTCCAGAATACATCCTGTGGTCCAGTGAGAATTATTTTTCTTGACACAATATCAAATTGAAGTGAAACTCAATTATAAAGATAACAGTTTACATCTTCTGTTGCTTCATTTGAATTGATATTTTTAAATACTGGATTCAACGTTTTACACTGTGAATCTGCTGTTTAATCTGGTCGTCCACCAAATTTAAAAAGACTGTGTAATTATGATACTTTAATATATTATAAATATGACATAAATTCCACGTCACGATCAGAGATCCTTCTGTCCCCTTCAAACACACAGTGTACTATGAAGGACATACCGCTACTGCCCCCTGGCGTCTAACAGCAGTAAAGCACCCAAGTACAGTGTTGGGTTCTTTGAGTCTGTTTGCATGTCACTGTCTCCATCTGATACTTTACACATCACTCTGACCATGGATCAATGTGGATTCTCCTTTCTAATCAGATGCTCGAATTCAGTTAACCAAATCCAAATACATACAATATAAGTGCCAGAACACTTTGGAGGGAGTCTTAGCAATCTTATAATCGTCTATATTTAATGCATAAGTCAGACAGCGCATAGATGCATTGTTTTCACAAGTGCAAAGTAATGGAGATCACTATGTACCTAAAGAAAATTTACCTTTGCTCCATGGCTGCTGATATTGTTTTTGTGCACCTGTGCTCAGGGTCTCCAGTAACAGGACGATGACTGGCTGAGTGAGGATGACATGTTTGGCTCTAGGAATAGACAGGACTCCACTAGACGAGTCCCGTGACGCGCTCTGAATCCACATGTCAAGTCGAGACAGACAACCCAGGGGACCACAGACAGGCAGAGACGGTTACACATGTACCACACTCCAATTCAATACATACACACACCACCTCTGAGGAGCATGTGAAGAATTAATTTGCAAAAACAAATAAATGTCATTCTTAAAATGTGTAAATAATAAATGTAAAAAATATAACTATAAATAGATACAATTAAATAACAGTATTAAATAACACATGATATTCATTAAATGTGTTATATGTATCTTTTCACTTCTTATACAATGCGGGTGTTGGTTTCTGCAAATACATTTTATATTAAACTTTTCATTATTGCTTTATAACATCCACCAGTGTAAAAAAAAAGATGTCTTTAAAGGAGGAGATATATATTTGCAATTGAGAGAAAGTTGGGCTCATAACTACATTACAATGTGTAATAAAAAAAAAAGGTCTTTAATGTTTAAATACATAGAAATGAAAAATTACAGATCCCCAGTCGTACCTCGTGTTCAACACACCTGCAGTCAACTTCATGAGGAGGTTATGAAAGGTCTCTGTTCACTCGAGATATCCCAAAACTCCAGGAGATCCTCCCCTACTGGTCAGCGTCAAATCCACCACACTTTATAAATGAATCCCAGGAACACACAAATGGGTTTGACACACACGGCGTCCACACAGAAGAACATTCCACTCTGGTGAGTAAAAACAATACAAATTGGAATGTTTACAAAGACCTCTGGGTCGGCGAGATCTCTGAAGGTGGCTTCGCTAACGGAGTTATCGAAACATCTTCATAAAGATTGGACCAGTTTGAAATGATTTCTTAAATGTATTAAGATAACATCGATATAAGAGAAGATGATACGTGAACACATTATTACATAAAAATGATCATTTGACTCTATTTTAGACTCTAATTGATGGACAAAGTGGCAGATTTGCTATTTATATAAACAAAATACTAAACCGTCAGACTGTGAGAGGGGTTTGCTCTTAAAATCTTGAGAAAGAGATGTATTTATCTTTTTGTTATAACTGCCCAATGTCCTTAAAGAACATTAAGATAACAACAGCAGAAATAAAAGAGAATTTACAGAATGAAAAAGTAAGTATAAACTTATCCTCCTGGAAAAAAAGGTGTTTTTCTTGTGACTTCCTACCTATTTAGGGTATAAAAAAACAACATTTCTTTTACTTTTTATTTTACAGCATGTCCACTGGACCATAGTGGACCTTTAGACCATTTCCAGCATGCCAGCCTAACCAATGTCATATCACAGGAAAGCCCAGGATGTCCTGGTTTACAATCCTGGCTTACAATGAAGCAGGGATTGATAGAGCAGCTCACAAGAGTAAAAGGAGAAGCATGTGAACAAAATGTCCACTACAGAGGACACAATTCAATCGGCTGGGCCTCAGGAGGATAGATAAGCTTAACCTGGATGTTCCTACAAGATTACATGTGAACAGTTAATCATACTGAAGGGTAAATCTGGCAGCTAATTACAAGTCAACATACACTCAGAGAGCACAAACCTCCAACAAATCCAATGTAAAATGAAAACTGTTTTCCCCCAAATATATACGGTTCTTTCTTTGCCCATGCTATACATCTCCAAAAGGTTTGGTGTGAATCAGCCAAGTGGTTTGTATGTAATTCTGCAAAACAAACACAAACGCACAAACAAACCGAGGTTGAGACATAAACGCCTTGGCGGAAGTAAAAATATTCTTTTTTTAGATATATTGTTTTCAGTTGATATTCCTGCAGAACCACATAACTCATAAGTCGGCCGTCTCCAGGGACGAGCATCTTTAGCGAAGAGCTCTGTCAGTGTGATTAGTCCCACAGGAGGGCGTCTTGCCCGAAGCAGCGCCAGCAGCAGAGGGAGGCAAAAAAACAACAAGGGGTAAAAAAAGGTCCATGTTAAACCGGAGTCGGCCCCTTGATGGCTGTACAAGGAACGATCACAGCCTCTGGCTAAAGTCCATTCAGTGAAGGGACCTCAGGTGTGCCTCTTGTGTTTTTAAAAAAGGTCATGCAAATCAGACCTGACTCAGCAGCGCTGCAAATAGTCCTGAAGTCCACAACAAGACCTGTGACATTAAGAACCCGAAAAACTAGAAAAGCTAGCATTTGTCTCCCCAGGAGATAATGACAGGCTGTAGTTATACTTCATGTCTGACTCTAATTATCATGCTGTAAAGTCAGGCATAATTACATTTATTTTCTATGTTAACCTGCTTTTCAGGTTAGAAAGTAGCTTTACAATTTTCAGAAAGAGGCTTTTAAGAGCTCCAGGAAAGCAATGACCAACAATAGTCTCAAGCATTTGTCGATGTGCAGAAGATGAGTTTTGCCATTTTATCCCAGGAACAAGTCCCCTTTTATTCTACTGTAAGTGGGTGGTGCTTTTAGAAAACGTCCCTAGATGAGTAAGCATAGAGAGAGACGGTTCCCTGAGGAGGGTCCCCACAGACACAGTAACAAGATAACAGCCTGAGGAGAAGCCCTGACTGTGTTTGTGACATGTTTTTGCTTTCAGAAAACTGTGTTACTTTACAGAGTTTAGCTCCACTGAGACTATTATTCTTATAGTAGATTAAACAGAAGTATTGCAAAGATTAAATATAAGTCTTCCTCGGTAGAGACAGGGCTATAACGGACAACTTTGCAGGCATGTGTGGCAATGAGTCCTTACTGATTGGAAGATGGTAAACACTAAGTCCTGTGTTCTTTACAGTTCTACAATCATGGAGAACAATGTGTCCTCGGCGGTCAACTGCTCAATGCCCACTACTCAGCCTCCGCTCCAAAGTACCACAGACGTCAACGTCACAGCAAAGCCCTTCAGTGTGTTCGATGGGTGTGATCATCAAGTGGAGGGAATTCTGTTTGACCTGACGCTGCAGTGCATCAACGTCGTTGTGGGAATCCCCGCCAACTTACTTGTCATTGCGATCCTCATTCGCAATCGCAAAGAACCAACCACCTCAGACATATTCTTGGGCTGCCTTGCCTTCATGGATATCTACTTCAGTGCAATGACCCCTGTCATCTTCCTCAATCTTTACCACTGGCAGAGCAAGGAAGTGTGGTCTTCCCTTAAATTCTCCTACGGGGTGAAGGACACCAGCGGGCCCTTGTTCCTCTCCTGTATCTGCCTGGATCGCTTTGTGGCGGTTCTCTTTCCAATTGCTTTTGGGCAGCTTAAACACATCATGTATAGGTTAAGCCTCTCAATGCTGGTATTCTGCCTGACCTTTGCATACTCCGCTGCCAAAGTGGTGGGAGGCCTACCCAACTTTGAGAAGGTGTTCACAGGCGAGGTCCTGGCTACATTTACCTGGATGATTGTGTGTAACGTAAGCATCCTATGGGCCCTGAAGAGGTCCCGAGGTGTGGGGAAAGATGAGATGCACCCCATGAAGAAGAAGGCCTTCAAGATGGTGATCTCAATCCTTTGCATCATTGTGGTTAACTACCTGCCACCTGTCGCGCTATTCCCCTTTGAGGACTACTACACCCCTGATGTTTTTCGCTGTTATGTGCAGCCTGTTGGCTTCAGCTTCCTCAACATCAGCAGCACCACCCAGCCACTTGTCTACCTGTCCCGTCTGGAGAAGCTCCCTTTCCTCTCTGACACCTGTGTGAAAAAGCTTTGCAGCTGTGTCTCTGCAGAGAAGGACAAAACTCCATCAGCACAAGACCTGCCTGTGTAGCATTCAGATGAACTAATTAGCATATTGAACCTTATGGAGACAAGAACTGTATCTAAAGAAGAGCTTGACACTGTAAATCAAGCTATAAAATCTAGTGGATTTACTTTGTTGTTATCTAATCCTTTAGAATTTTCCAAATGTATGTTGACTTTTATTCAGTGAGGGAGAGAAATCCCGTAGAATAGAGTCGTTGCTTCTTTTTTAAACTGCTTCTGTCCTACAATCTGCTTAAATGATGAGGCAACGAATGAGTAAATAAAGATTTAATTTCATAGTTTAAACTGATTTGTTTTTAGGGAAGTGATTGTCTTCAATTGCATGACATGTGTGTTCAAAGCAGAAAGCCAAAGCATCGAAGTCAACTTCAAAACATTGACTTTGGCGCCATCATGTGTCCAAATGAGATAAACAAGCAGAATCATGTTCTCTACTGTACAATGCGGTTGACCTTTTAATCCTTAGATTATACAAGCAATCAACAAATAATAATCAGAAACTGAGATTAATTGAAAGTCAAAGCAACCTTGACAATGCTAGTTTACTCACAAACAACTCCCTTTTCTACATGTGTATACAAAGTGCATTTCTTAAGGTGCATCATGCTGGCTGGGTGACGTCATGTCTAGTCAAATAAAAAGAACTCCTTCATTAAAGTAAAGTTAATCTAGGTTTAAGTTGAAGACAGGCAGTGCTAAATGATGCATACACATATAATCTTATATTGTATACTATGAAAGGCCCATATGGAAGGTCATTTTTTTTCATCACCGAAAATCATCTTCCCTTTCTCTTGACGAGTTCTAAATACCAATGCATGATATAATGAAGCAATTCACATGGTGCAGAGTTCACCTTCCCACACAACATCTTCTGAGACAGATAAAGTGGCATCAAAATCCAACAGTTGTATCACTTACAGCTGAATACTTTGAATGCCTCCTGTGAGGGAAATGATATCACAGTGACTTCTATTAACACAGCTTTTTGTTTTGGACATCTCGTCCATCAAAACAGACCTGAGGTGGTGTTTTCATAAGATTAATGAAGAATTTATTGACGCAACATTGTGACAAGTACCTTCTGTGGCATTATTCTCAACGGATGACTGCTCTGGGTATAAAAGTAAGGGAGTAATGTTTCCATGAACTTGTGTGTGAAAGCATAAATGAGAGTGTCATCAGAACAATCAACAAAAGACACCGTCCCTTTGTTGTAATCCAGATGCACTTTGACTTGTTTGGGCATTTTTGAAACTGTCAGGGGAGTAGGGGGTGAGGTCATTGCCCTGAACTCTCCATCCCGGAAACACAAAGTCCAGAATCCATTCTCAGGCCTTGCAGAGATCTCCGCATCTCGAGGTGCAGACGAAGAGGCCACACCCAGGAGCCAGTCCTGATTACTTCCTGTTTCTACAACCCAGTGGTGACTTCCTGAGCCAAGCGAGGTCATACCAACCACTTCAGCGCTAATGTGGAAGCGCTCTTGGTTGTCCGGGCAACAGTTCGGCTGCTTTGAGTATTGGAGGGAAGTGAGGTCGTCAGACAGGATGAGGCAGGGGTGTGCTGTGTTCGGGTCCAAAGTCACAGGAGCTAAAATAAAAGGTATGAGCCAGACAGGAAGATTCATATCACACTCGGTATAATTTTACTCTTCCAGGGTAGAAACATTCGGAAAACAAGCTTATGTTCACTCACTGTAATCAATCTGGTCGAGCATTTTCTCCCAGATTCTATACTTGAGGTTGCAGAGATGATTGGTGACGTCGATCAGCACCCCCGACATGTTGTCTGAACCGGGTGGTACGCATCTGTATTAACGATAAACATCCCACAGTGAGAACATGTCAACGTTGACAGCAACAAAAGAAAGAATATTTAACCTACCTGTCCTGAACAGCTTTAAAGTTCTGTGAATTATAAAAAAAGATTCTGTCAAGGATGGAACTTTTTGAAAATGGTGATCAAAAGGTTTCTATGAAGTGATTATACACCTTCAACAGGACGATGTCTTCTTCTTCCAGCTGCTCCTGTATGGCTAAGATGCTCCCTGTGAGGGACAATACCTCTGCTGAAAGTTCTTTCATCTTATCATTCAATGCAGCGATTTTCTCTTTTTCTTCTTTCTTTACAGCTGCTAATCTGGCTGACTCTTCTTGACGGAGGATTTGATGGAGCTGCTCGAACTGGCACTTAATCCGTCTTTGTGTGTCCGTCCCCTGGCTCTGAAGATGATGCAGATTCTAGTTTATTTCACCAAATCTTTGTTTTATTCACAATCAAATAGTCTGTGTAAGACGTATTTACCTTGATGTGCTTCAAGATGTCTGCGGCGGAGCTATGAATTCTCTTGTGGCTGTCCAGTTTATCTTGCAAGCACTTGAGGGACGAAGCGAGTTCATCCTAAAGGTCAAGCAGACATTATTCAGGGAGATCAGTGATCTACAGTAGAGATCTAGCAGCCTGTTTGTGTGATGTTTATTACTCTGAGTACTTCGAATATTTTCGGCATGAATTCTGACGGACTTGTGGAGCAGCATTCTACCTTTAGGTGTTTCCTTCACCAGTTTAAGGTGAAAAACAAGTGAGTCAGATAGCATGTAACAGAGCAGTGGGGATATACATTGTACTGATTATTTCTATTACCTTGCAGTCCACCACTGCTTCTTCTGTAGGTGAGCAGTCGTGGGACTTGTGCAGTTTGGAGGACTGACACACCACACAAATGGGCTGTTTGTCCACCAAACAAAAGAGTTTCAGCTTCTCTCCGTGCAGACTGCAGTTTGTCTTATCTTCTACCAGCACTGAACTCTCTCTCCTGGTCTGCAGAAGAGCTTCGCAGACATTTTTCAGAGCCAAATTGGTGGGGGGATTGGACTTAAGGTTCTTTCTCCTGCACACCGGACACTCACGCAAGCCTCTGTCCCAGCAGCGCTTCAGACAGCTCCTGCAGAAGCTGTGGCTGCATGACAGCAGAACGGGGTCCGTAAAGATGTCACAGCACACTGGACATGTGAGATCGTCCTCTGGGAGTGACATGGTCACAATGAAAAATAAAGTAACTCCACAGTTCAAAGCAGTCCTCGGATTGAAGCCCTAGAAGGTTCCTCTGTCAACAATAACACAAAAATGCAACGTCTCTGAGCGCACCAACTGCCTGACTATTGTTCTAGACATAAAGTAGCAAGCTGGTTTTCCTGTGTATGGCTGTCCTGTGGGAGGAACTTGAATCATGAAGCACTGCAGCAGTGCTGGGAAACAGGAAATAAAGCCCTATTGGTCAGTCGTTGAAGGCATCACTTGTTGGTAACATAGTAGTCTGGAATGTAATCATTCAGGATATGCGAATGTTTCAGCACTGACATCCAGGTTAGCAGCCAGATGCACATTAGCTTTTTCAGCTTGTTATTTGATTATGCAGAAAATATAACTCAGTCTAATATGCATGTGCATTACACAACTTCTGTTTGTTTTTGTGATTTATATAACAACAGACTGTTCTCATCCGCATGTGGAGAACCAGAGGGCAGTTGTTTCTCTTGTCGGATAGAAGAAAAAAACTTGACAATGTGCAGAATAGTTTCTCTCTGTATACATTTATAACTGAACTGTATCTCAGGGCTGTAATTATAACAGATTTCAGAGGGGGCGCCGCTAAACTCACACACATTTGCTTTACTACGACAGGCAACTATACAACACTGTCTGAAGTAATCATTAGCACAGCAATAATCATATTCATATCTAAACTTAGCATATTCCTATCTTTCAGACGGATCGTACCAAGTCTCTGTGCAGCCCCTGCAGCCCTTGACCTTGTGTGTGTGTGTGTGTGTGTGTGTGTGTGTGTGTGTGTGTGTGTGTGTGTGTGTGTGTGTGTGTGTGTGTGTGTGTGTGTGTGTGTGTGTGTGTGTGTGTGTGTGGAGGGGGAGGGGTCTCACGCGGGTTCACTTAATCCGTGAGAAATGGGAATCTTATTGATTACTGATGCAGCTCCTCTGCATCCTATCCGCCTTTTCCACGGCTCACGGTTCCGCCCTCTTTCCTCCGGTCTTTGGTTGCCATGGCGATGACGTCAAGTTGCACCACTGTTTCAGGCCAGTAGACGCTCTGATGGGCGGCGCAACAAAATCCCGGACCATCGCCTGCAGGAGCCATCATCCCGTGAATCTCTGACTCTCAGATTCCTGCTCTTCTCCTGCTCCTCCATCTTCGCCTCCATCCAGTCAAAATGCGGGAAATTGTGCATTTGCAGGCCGGTCAGTGTGGAAACCAGATCGGAGCAAAGGTATTCTGCTGTTTCTCATTCCGCTTTTGCATGCTGACACTTTCATGCAAGTAGTCCTGCTTGGCGTTGAGAGGAGCCGTAATCCATCATCCAGAATTTTCTAGAAGGAAACCAATGCGGGGTTTTTTGTTGTTGTTGCAATTACTCCATTTGAAGTCTTCTTGCTCCTTTGTGTTCACGTAGAGCTGAAACTGGACCGAAGATTAATACTCGCGTTGATTGAAACACCAGACTAAAGAATTTATTCCACAAAACAGATTATTTCACTATTTGTTTTTATGCCTTTCTGTTCAGTTGTTTTAGGCAATAATAAAAGATAAAATCAGTACAGTAATGATATCATCTTACAGGAACCGACTCCCCTCCACTGCTATGACCTTTTTTTCTTTTTTACCTCAGATTCCTGTCAGGTCAATTGTTGTCCAAAAATATCTTTGTCTACACTTTGTTTACTTCCAGTATTGTTAGTACGGGTGTATATTTCAGCTAGATGATCCAAACAGTACGTTCCTGTGAGACACTGTTAATGTTAAAGTGTTATTGATTCCTCTTGAGACTGTCTGCATTTCAGACTAATAGCACTTAACTGGAGAGGTTGAGAGTCTTGCAGCCTTGTATATACCGGAGAATGTTGGGTATCTGGGTACTTTCTCTTTTCAATGATATACTATACATTTATTGTCACCTCTGGCTGAATTACACAGTTTCTTTCTGCTTCAGTTCTGGGAGGTGATCAGTGATGAGCATGGCATCGATCCCACTGGTAGCTACCATGGAGACAGCGATCTCCAACTAGACAGGATCAGCGTCTATTACAATGAGGCCACAGGTAGACGACACAGCACCAAGCTGTACAAGCATACAAAACTATTTGCATACTCTTCCTTGTTTAACATTAAATGCATGGTAATGCATACGGGATAATATTGTGGATTGGTTTTGGCATATTTCAGGTGGAAAGTATGTGCCCAGAGCCATCCTGGTGGACCTGGAGCCAGGAACGATGGACTCGGTCAGGTCCGGTCCGTTTGGGCAGATCTTCCGACCAGACAACTTTGTCTTTGGTAAGCTTTGAGCACATTGGATGATTTTTTTTTTGGTCCTCACGACATTAAGTTGACTGAATAAATTGTGATACTCTTGACGACAGGCCAGAGTGGAGCTGGAAACAACTGGGCCAAGGGCCACTACACTGAGGGAGCGGAGCTGGTGGATTCAGTCTTGGACGTCGTGAGGAAAGAGGCTGAGAGCTGCGACTGCCTCCAGGGCTTCCAGCTCACTCACTCCTTGGGTGGTGGTACTGGATCTGGCATGGGCACCCTGCTCATCAGCAAGATCCGCGAGGAGTACCCTGATCGCATCATGAATACCTTCAGCGTGGTGCCTTCCCCCAAGGTGTCTGACACAGTGGTGGAGCCCTACAACGCTACCCTCTCTGTCCACCAGCTTGTGGAGAACACGGATGAGACCTACTGCATTGACAATGAAGCTCTCTATGACATCTGCTTCCGCACACTGAAACTCACCACCCCTACTTATGGAGATCTAAACCATTTGGTGTCCGCCACCATGAGCGGGGTGACCACGTGTCTGCGTTTCCCCGGACAGCTCAATGCCGATCTCCGTAAACTGGCTGTCAACATGGTGCCATTCCCACGTCTACACTTCTTCATGCCCGGCTTTGCCCCCCTCACCAGCCGAGGCAGCCAGCAGTATCGCGCCTTGTCTGTACCCGAGCTCACACAGCAGATGTTTGACGCCAAGAACATGATGGCTGCCTGCGACCCACGCCATGGCCGCTACCTCACTGTCGCTGCAGTGTTCAGGGGCCGCATGTCCATGAAGGAGGTGGATGAACAGATGCTGAATGTGCAGAATAAGAACAGCAGCTACTTCGTTGAATGGATCCCAAACAACGTGAAGACCGCCGTCTGTGACATCCCACCCCGTGGCCTCAAAATGGCAGCAACTTTCATCGGCAACAGCACGGCCATCCAGGAGCTGTTCAAGCGTATATCAGAGCAGTTCACCGCCATGTTCCGCCGCAAGGCCTTCCTCCACTGGTACACTGGTGAGGGCATGGATGAGATGGAGTTCACCGAAGCCGAGAGCAACATGAACGACCTGGTGTCTGAATACCAGCAATACCAGGACGCCACCGCGGAGGAGGGGGAGTTTGAAGAAGAAGGAGAGGAAGAAGTAGCCTAAAACCTCAGCCAACCAAACCGCCAAACATTGTGTCACCTGAGCCATCCCTGTCATCACTCTCCATTTTGAGCTGAATGGTCCGCCACACTCTGATAGCTGTCCCGATGTTGCTCCAGTGTTAGATGCTGTGTTAACTAATGCCAGTTTGTTGTGAATGCACTGAATCATTAACATCCTTACATCTGCCCTGCCATTGCCTTGCAGAAAGCAAGTGATTTTAACTGTAAAGCCTTGAAATGAGAGGAGAATTAAAATCTGATTAAAAGGTCACTTTTACTGCCTCTGGGTTTTTTTTTAATTTATTCTATCTTTATTATATGTGATTTGCTATCTTGCAGGTAGTACTTTGATGTAGTGCTTTCCAGACATACACTGAGAAGTCACAACATGATACTTGTGATCTGTAATAGCATGCAGTACCAAACATTTGGTTCACACTAACTCACTTGCGAAGTTTTAGATAAAAAAAGTTCGGTCACTTCTCATTATCTGTAACCTAAAATGAGCAATTAAATACTGCGTTATCATTAGCATCTATTGACCTTCAAATCCTCACACAAAAATAGTTGAAGGGAGATAAAACAAATTAAATATAACACAACTTTTCACTCTTGTCCCAATGCTCGAGTTGAATGACTCATCTCTTGTACAAATAGTCATTTATTTGACAAAAGCATAAATAAAATTGCAGCGGCTTTGTGAAACATTTTTGCAAGATTACGACGCGTGATTGATCGTGTGATTGATGATCGATTCAATTTGAATAATATGACATTCAATTATTATGATTCCTTAGTGAGTACTTAGTAGTGTAAACATTTGTTTTCATTTGCTCAATATAATTTCAGTATAGATTTTCGACTGTGATAAGATGCTGAATTACGCTGCTATTCACGCTACAAGAAACATCTGTCTCAGTGGAGACAGATGTTAGTGGAGTTTCAGTGGAGTTCTCAAGGCATTTCAGGTAAAATAGCAGAATAGATTTAGCCAGTGAAATGTTTTGTGACAGACAGAATCAAATCAAGTACAAGTACATGGTAATGACGTACAGTAAGAGAGCAACAGACGAGGAGGAAACTCAAAACTAAAATGATAAGTGGTGATAAAATACTGCTGCTCGTTTTTCATTTGTGCAGAAGAAATGTTTGCAACCGTCTGTTTCATTGTTCTTCATATCCAAGAATGGATCCATTCCTCCACCTGCCAGTGGAGACAGGCAGGGACCGTCGAGTGCTTGTAAAATGCAGCGCATCGTGATATAATGTCTCCAACTTGTCAGCCTGTCTGCTCTCAAACCAGGAGAGATTTATCAGCTTCAGGCGGAGAATCGCACCACCATCCACAACATCTCAAATGAGTCTTTCCTCTTTTGGTAGCTTCAGTGCATCTGGTGCAGCTACGCCACGCGCACCGGACTGTTCCTCTGAGCTGGGTCGGTACGTCCCTTCAGTCTGCCTTTTCTTTCTCACCACGCAGAAGAGCCAACAGCCGACAGCAGCCAGGACTATGGCGAGGACTCCCAGGATGACTGTGGGAGCCACAATAGCTGCAATGTTGGTTCCCTGCAAATGGAGACAAGCAGGACAGGGATCAGTTTTTGATAACACGGGTGTTAATTACTGGAAATATTTCAAGTGTTCACTCACAGTAGTGCTATTAGTTTCGCCCCCTCTTGCAAGAACAGTGTAATTCCCTGTGAAAGAAGGCACAAACATCAGGACCACCGAGATAACGATACAAATTAATGTCTCACATAAAGTGTGTGTGTGCTGCATACAAATACAGGTCAAATCTGGTCGAACAATCAGTCAGTTGTCAACTGTTACATACTTTCAGCTTATCTAAAATGAATGAATAAATACATTCTCCAGAGTGATTATGTTCTACTTTCTTCAATCCTCTGCTATAGTAACCTGAAAATCCATAGACCATGGACGTCACGTTGTGCCCCGGGGACAGATTTTAGGAACCGATTAGATTCTTCTTAAATACTTTCCAACACTTCATGGACCAATCAGCCAGTCATGGAACGATTCAACGCGTGTAAACACGAGTTCAACTCTTGCTGTAACCCAGTTTCTTCCAGTAATCTGTCGGAATTTAAATTCTTGCATCATTGCCAATGAGCAAATAATACTTTAATTGGTTATCCGATATTTCTTCTTTAAAGTAACAACTAATGTTAAAGAAACTATGAAAACAAAAACACCAGAAAATTGTTTGAGTTACAGTAACAGGAGGCAGCTCTATGATCCACTTTTAACCATGTGACTTATTTAGATCAAACATAGATTCCTCTTTTATGCAGCGTTAAATTCATCTAACCTTAGAAAAGAAGAGGAACCAACATTACAGCCATTTCGGTGTGCTGCGGCACATGTATCAGCCATCCTGCAGGTCTAATTCTTTTTTTCTAGCCATTTCATCCATGAGCACCCATGTGATTCGTCAGTGACATCATGAAACTAAAGGGTAGCGACATCCCCACGAGGGCGAATGAGAAGGAAAAGCTAAGGAATGTTAAATCTGCTGCGGCTACACAGTCAGCTGAGTCCAACACATGCTTTGTCGAAATATGGGACATATCACTCATCTGTTGCTCAATTGTTTGGTTGTGTGCAGCATTATAAAACCACTCGTTTTAATGAGATTTTGTTCTGAAACTGAAACCCTCTCCTGAGTGTTCTCAGTGAATAATTTACTAAAGCAAATAGTAAACTTTGCCAGGGCAAAAGTACAACTTGATAAGAGGGGTGGAGGTTACAGGAGGGGCCAAAGGAGCCTCTGTTTTAAATTCTCTGGAACATGTGACTAATGACAAGCCTGGTACAAACACATGTCTTACTTAGAGCTGAACATGTTGCTTAATTCTTTTATTACATGCGGACAAGTTCTGGCATGTTTCAGATTCTCTCAGGAATGTTCTCCAAGATTTTTTTTTGAATCATCTATCATTCTAGAATTTAACATGTGTGTGGGTGTGTTCAGAAGGAATGGCTTATTCATGTTGGGAGCTTTGGGACTGGAGGGATGGCTACTGACTCACCCCATACAGGATTACCGCTCAGTACCAGCAGTAAAACACTCCCGACCACCATGCCAGGTGTGGCCAGCACATCTGGACCTGCTGCCATCTCTTTACCCGTGACCAGCAGGGCTAAATGAAGGCAGACTGGGCATCAACTGGGGTCCATTTCATCAGGTCCAACTCTCATTAGTGGATTTATTGACCCCTCTGGACAGCTGTGTATCGTCACCCTACAAGTAGAGACAAACGTCCTCTTTCATTTCGGTGTCACTTTGACACTATTATGGAGAAGTCAGGCGACACCATAAAACACATTCAGACTGAAGGTGAATCACCAGTCCACCTGCTCACACCACAGTGAATAAGCTATGAGTGAGACAAAACTGAATAAAGCTTTTATAACACAGAAAAAAATAACAATATCACACTCACAAAACGTTGCAAAGTCTATAGGAAACACTTACCTTGATCAGGTAATCGAGGCACGACAGGACATCTACTCACGAATGTTGCTTCCGGCTCACCATGTCAACAAACTGCAACAAAAAGATCAGTCCGGTAAAAAATTACAGGTAACATTGTAAGACTGAAAGTACACTCCGTGCCACTGAAACACAATAGATCCTTCAGTACCGGGCTACATCCTCGACTGCACTACCAGTTGGTGGTTTATGTAAAGCAGTTTTTTTTACCTACTCTTCAAATCGCCATTGATCACATGATCCAGTTTGGTGTTACATTACCTGGGCACAGTTATCTACCTGCAGCAGGGCGGACAGATCCTCCTTTGTGCAAGGTCGGGAAAAAGCGAGTTTAGTGAAGCAGAGCAAACCTTCTCCGTTAGCCATTAACACTCCTGAAATATCAGAAAGAGCAACATTTATCTCTCTGCCACGTATTATACACATCTAATCTGCGGTATTTGATTAGCTAGACGTTTGTCGACCCTGTGTGCCAGGTTGATCTGACTTGCTCCAACCTGCTGCAGTGTGTTTGACTGAACTCCCTGGTTTGCGTTCACCTAGCAACCTGTCTGATATATTGGTATCATGAAACAGCGCCTCCATCAGGTTTCATGTTTCCCAACACGAGAAAGGATATCAACATTCCTGAGATATTTTTTTGAACGAATTCGGTAGCCAGCTGGTCCAGTGTGCTCTAATCCTCACCTAATCTCCCCTTCTTGGACTCAGACGGGGAAAGAAAAATGTACGGTGCTTCGGGCCTAATCTGTGGTGGTCAAATAAGTTTTCTTTTACAGTTTGAAGAAACAATTAAAATCTAATGTAAGATCACCCCCTGCTGCAGTGAATCTGCCATCCTGTAGATGATTAATTGATGCTAAGTTTTTGTCTGTATCATTTACAGCAGACCGATTAGATTAGACAGATTATAAGAAACAAAATGAGCAAGAATGACCAACCCCAAAATGTAAAGTTCTATTTACCATTAATGGTGTAAATTGTACACTGAATCACATTCGAGTGAATAAAAACTGTAGTGATGAATAATTGTAATTCCTAAAATATAAGTTAAAAATATGTTTTACGGAATAATTCCTTTCATGTATGACACGGAATGTAAGATTTATTGATAGGCCGATCAATAGGCTGGATTACTGGCATTCTTCTTAGATAATCAGCATTGTGCAATGTCTTCACTATTTATGAAAAGTGTCTGCAGTGTGAACTCGCATTGCATTATTCATTTTTTCATTAGCCTATTTATCTCAGTTCCCAATCTCCATTCTTTGTCAGAACCAAGGATGTGCTGCACCAAAGCGTACTATTTTATTAATGTTCATTAGAGGCCTTTCATCGTTGACCTGCAGACCAGCTGTGTGTACATTAAGTTTAACAATACATAGTTATTGGAGTGATTCTCATTCTTTTCCCTGGTGTGCATGCATGCCCTGTGAGTTATGTGAGCCAAAACAGACAATTTACTTGAAAAGGCATTTTGGCGTCAGTCAGCTCTCAGTCAGTCAGTCAGCTGATATCTGTGTATAACACTCTCATGCAGACTGTAACTGCAGAGCACAGATTACAGATACAATCCAGTAATAGTCCTGCATGTGAGTGTTATACACAGATATCAAGTTTTGATCAGTAGAGGGCAGTGAATGTTAATTTTTGACCTTGCTAGGGCATTGCTTATATCGGTAGAGGTGCTTCTCAACCTTCCTCAATCAAAACCGAAGTTATTTTATTGCACTCTCCCTCAACCTAAAGTGGACCTTATTATGTTCAACTGCTTGTATTAAAAAAACAAGTACAAATATTGTATCTTAAGAGGACATGAACTATCTGTTTATGGTTTAACAGGTATGTAAACGATTTATTTTTATGAACCGAACATCCCTAACATGCCACAAGGGGGATTTTACGCCGGCAAACACTCTTACCGCTTGCCGTAGGCGCGGAGAAGCCTGGTAGGTTGTCAAAGCGGCGGGAGAGCGGCGGGCGGCGTAAATATCCTCAAATCTGTGTGAAGATTTCAACACTGAACATATGTACCTGTATAGCGTTCATGTAGTAATATAGATAAGGCTTAAGTTAAGTAAACCCTTGGGTTCTGGGGGTTAATAGTGTTGAGGTCGTCAACGGTTGGTGTTTTACAGTGTTGCTTTGAAAGCATTCCCCGGGAAACTCCTTTGCGCGTTTGTTTGTGGTTAACGTTAGCATTCATTTAGCACCCCAGCAACAATGGCGAAGGTACAGGTGCTGAATGTGGCTGTCTTAGATAACCCGAGTCCGTTTCGAAACCCGTTTCAGTTCGAAATAACGTTCGAGTGTATGGAAGACCTTCCCGAAGGTAGGTACCGAGGCAGAAATTCAGTCATTAACCTTTAAGTGTGTGTCCGTGCCCGAACGCGAGTCTGTTGTTAGAAATTGCTAACAGCTAATCCTAGGTTGGCTAACTTGCACTTGCTAACTCAAGTCAGACAGTTAAGAGATTTTTGAGAGTTAACCAAACATTACAAAGTAGTACCAAATTAATTTTCACAGCCTGTGTTCCCTATGGTACATACCCTTTGTCAGTGATACTCAGATACGATTTGTTAATGTTAACCAGTAAATATAAACATGTACACAGTAAATTGTCCATTAGTGTAAGGCTACCAATGTCTTTGGCAGTGTCTCTTCCAATTCTACAACGTGGGTTAATCTATAACAACTTCACAGCAAAGATCAACGTTTTCAATAATAAATGTTCAATGTTTACTTTAATACTTAAATTTCCTGTTTTGCTGCATAGTTTTGCAGAGGCAATACACTTAAAACGTGTCTTTCTGAAGTTTTGTTGTCTTTGTTTTGTTTTATAGACTTGGAGTGGAAGATCATTTACGTTGGCTCAGCAGAAAGTGAGGAGTATGATCAAGTGCTCGACTCTGTCTTGGTCGGCCCAGTACCTGCTGGAAGACATATGTTTGTGTTTCAGGTGAAGCAGTGCTTTGTGTGGTTGTTGCCATGTATGATATGTACTGATAATACTAATTGTATAGTATTGTAATGTAATATAAACATTCTAGTATGCCTGTCAAAAACATCTATTGCGTTTAATTTGCGTTCTCACAATCTGTCAACTGCATGAAGTTAAATTTTACAGCTATAAACCTGGATGACGTGCGGTAGTTCAAGAAATGTCAATCACGTTAATAGTGGAGACTTAAGGAATTAATTGAAATACCATCCTGTAAAAGTCTGTTTCAAATGAGCAAAACACTTCTATTAGCTCATAGTGCGCTAACACCGGCTAATCCGTCAACCCTGGTCAACAGGATCATCTCAAGTCTATGCGAACTGTACTGGACCATAGATTGCATGACAAGCAGGATTAGCCAGACCTTATGAATCAGTGTCTTTATATAAACGGCCTCTTTTATCTTTGTACATTTTTAATATTCGTTTTCTTTCAACAGGCTGATGCTCCAAACACTGGATTAATTCCTGAAAGTGATGCTGTGGGTGTAACTGTAGTACTGATTACCTGCACTTACCGTGGCCAGGAGTTCATTCGCATTGGTTACTATGTGAACAATGAGTACACAGACCCAGAGCTTCGTGAAAATCCCCCCATCAAACCAGACTACACACAGGTCAGACTTATGGTTGATTTATTGGCAATCTAAGATTATTCTGCTGACATAAGTGCCTGATGCCTATTTTACTGGTTTCAGGTGATTCTGTGGATAATTATATTAATGCACTTGGATTAGAACAGTTATTTCTGGTTGTAGAAAATTGTTCCTTTTTTACATAAACCTAAAAAATCGATTAAAAAGTATATACAAAAATTAACTAAATATCAAAACCTGATTTAATTGAAAGGCAAATACACAACCCTAGGATCCATTTGTTATTGCTTTCGTCATAAAAAGGGTAAGAACAGTAGTAGTTTATGAACAGCCTGTTGCACTAATGTGTACTTTTCATCATGAAGGATTAAAGTCTGGAATTTTCTTACAAATCAGGCAACAATTACTTGATGATTCTTAAAGTACCAATAATTCTTTTAATTCCCTTGATTATATAACTAGTTAAGTAGAAAACTTGTAATGTGAAACAGCTAACACACAGGGGCAAGAGGGAGTACAAAAAGTGATCAGTGATTCTGACAGTCATAAACAGTGATTACAACAACCAATGTAGGGGTACATATAGACACGTGAAAAATAAAAGCAAAAACGAACATTACATGTAGAAGTATGTTTGTTTCGCCTGTTAACGATACAGGAAGTGGTTCTGATTCCCACATGTTGATTTTGTAACCAGAATGTTGATTTGTGCAGCCCTACTGCTGCTCCCTCCCACAAACACAACTGATTTGACTGTGATTAGGCTCATATTTTCATAAGAGCATGTTATACCAGCACACTCAACAGAAAATCCTCAGTGCGATGAACAATAATGAACAGCCCGACCCACTCGAATGCTCTTTGGCACATGTATATGTCTACTAACTACTGGAGAAATCAGCAATGTGGTCCCAACATTTATACAAGTTGGGTAAAGTTGGTTGACTGGTAAGCTGATAGTATATGATCCACAATTTCATATCATTTCCACTCCTCTTCTCCCTCAGAATCATTTGCTTTTGTTATTTTTCTTCCCTCGTTTATTTAGTCCTTCCTTTAATTTGTCTCCCATCTGTAGCTGCTTTATTTGGTTATTGTTGGAGAAAAACAATCTAGACATGATCTACAGCATTACCAGTGTATTTCCCTGACAGTTGTCTAGGCAACAAAGGAAGTTGGATGCATTGCAAAGTGTTATTAACAACATTTGCTTTTACTAAATTTAGCTGAAGCTAATGAAAATATATAACTTGGGTTACCCCTGGATGTTTATGCAGACACTGTGTTTTCCTTAGTCACTCTAGGCAGTACACGTTTCCTTTAATTTCCAAAATGTTTCATCAAGCCACATTAACATGCAATAAATCTGATCTGATCAACAGATTGAAAACAAAGGGCAAAATAACTGAGGGAAATTTGTGTGCGTTTTTCAGTAAAAATTGCATTTAATTGAAACTATTTATCAGTATTTTTATGTACTCTTTACAGCTCCAGAGAAATATTCTCGCATCAAACCCACGTGTTACCAGATTCCATATAAACTGGGAAGGCTGTGCAGAGCGAATGGAAGACTCTGAAAATGTGGATCCCTCGTCAAACTCGATGCTCCCACCATCCTGTCTTCCAGGCAAAGCCCCACCATTGGGGATACTACCAGATAACTCTATGGACTGCTTATAGAGACAATCCCTGCCTGAAAGGCGATGACTACAACCAAGACCTGTTTCTTGAAGAATGCTTGGGGACATTCTGGTGTGGATGTACAGACATTTTTGCCTTGCAGCTGACCTTATTTCCCTGAAGCTTGTCAAAAATTGACTGGGTTTCAGCTAACTTTCAAGAATTGAACATCTCACTGGATTAATCGCTCCTTACAGATGGCGGGTTTCTTGCCATGAAGCATTATTGTAGTAGATTAGATTATTAAACACAAACCGATAACTATTAAATGTTGCAGCTGAACTGCAACACAACAAATAGCAGTTGTGGTTCCACTTCCTTCAGTTCATGCAGATCGGATTTGTACCCATATAAGAAGATTTAAGAACTGAACCAATAGGCAAATACATTTTCTCTCCAGGAATTTGATAATCTGCCATTATATTTCTGTTCAACTTCCTTTTGCACTTAAACCTCTTCCTACATAGATCGTTACGTTTTTTATGGGTGATATCACTTCCTCTGTGTTTTTGTTCATTTTCCAATATTTGTTCCAAATAAAAACATTGAATTTGTTATGTATCTTCTGTATGACTGCGAGAGCTATGTCATTGTTATTTATTCTTTGCTCATTGTGTCGTTTATTTTAGATTACAGCTAGAGGACAGACAGAATTTTTGAAGAATGTCTCACACGCACTTTAATTTTACCCATGATAAGATATAACACACGAGTGTCAACTCCAAACAATATATGTGTGAGTAACCCCTTATATATTCCCATTTTACTAAAAATAGCCTGTGTTAACGTCACACCCAATCATAAACCGGTCGGGCAAAGGGTGGCTAGGCTACAGAAATGGCTTTGGAAAATACGACACTGCTAATAGGATGCTGATTTTGAGATCGCAACTATTGATTTGTGTTGTGCATGACTTATTGTAATAAATACAAACACGATTATTTAAAACAAAGGGGGGAAACAACAGTTATCGTTACAGTTATGGGGCGTATTGGCCACTAGCAAGTCTGAGAGGCGGGATAAACCAGTTAACCAGTCCAATCGTATCAACCCACTAATTGCATGTATTAATGTTTGACCAATCAGCACTTGACTTGCCACGTCTATCACTAGTATCGTTCTATCTAGCCAGTCAGAGCTAGCCAGAGGAGGGACCTATTGGATGGATGACTGGAGTTTCCCTTGCGGTCTGAAGATTAACGGAGAGGGTCTGTTGATCTCAGGATTCGTCTGTCAGATGGTTGGTCCAAGGAAACCATTGCACTTGACGCCTGGCTTTGAAGCGAATGGAGAGATATCCGTTTGAAAAAAACTGCAGCGGAAAAATCAAATAACCTGGACACCACTTTAGTTATCCAGGTCTCGCCAGAAAAGGCCTGCCCACACATAACGTTTGCACCTGGTTAGTTCAGGCCAGGGTACGACTACGAGGGACGCTAACAGCTAACGCTAGCATTTTCGTTAGACGGACCGAAAGACGGCTTTCGACCATCCATCTAACGTTTCGGACTGGGTTTTGGATCAAAAAAGCAACCCCTGCACACAACGGAAAGTAGAGTGATATCTTGATTTACCGGTGCTTTCTTGCCAGTTGACGAGCTAACGCTACCAAGCTAACACCCACTTGGCCATCTCTGTCAGAATTAGCTATCGTGTTAGCCTAGCCAAACCTAGCTGTAGTGTTAGCTACGATTGGATAGACTCGCTGTGCTGGAGTTTTCCAAGCTGACCGAAGAAAAAAGAAGTGAGGGGAATATATTTGCTGTACGTAGTCAATAATGATAGCTGTTAGCTAGTAGCTAAGTGACAGCTTCATCGAGCTCAAAGACAACGTCAGTGGTATAACGTAGCATCCCTCAACGACTTGCAAAGGAAACTCGCTCCGAATCCAGGGACTCGCCATCAGGCTTCCATCATGGGCAACACGCCCACCGCAAAGAAGGGCAATGAGATGGAGAGCGGTGAGTAACTTAACGTACCCCTTACCCGGATCTACAGTCATCACAATATAGCTAAATTATGCCCCCTGTCGCTGTTGTTTTGCTGGTTTCTCATAATGACAGTGAAAGTAAACATTACAACTTTAAACCTGGATAGTGCACCAAAGCACGGAAACCCTCCATAATGGCACCATAAATCTTTGCTTTCGAAACTCTTTTCGTATTATGGTCTGGTTGTGGTCATTCACATCTAAATATAAACTCCAGCCAAACTGTTATGCTGTGACACATTGTTCATCCCAATTGAACACAATGGGAGGTTATTCATTTTCTCCCAGTGATATTGTGGGAAAGCTCATGATTAAATGCCCCGAGGTATATTCAGAGGTACCATTGAGGACGACAACAGCGAGCCCTACCCAGCAGTCATAGGTTTCCTTGTGGTTCATTTGTTTGTCCCTAAGGTTATGGAAGGCTGCAGTAACATTATAAACTGATAATTAAGTTGCTGTGTGGTTGTTTTCTTCAACTCTACGATCCCAGATTATAAGGATAACATTTTGGCTGTCTTGTGGAAAGAAATGCATACGTAGACCGGAAATCCATTTATTGCATTAAGTTTATGCATGTGATGAGTAGAATTTCAAAGCAGTGTGGACCTGAGTCCCACAGTCTGCGTTTGACAGTAAGTGAGTAGAGAGAGTTTGCGGTTACCAGTGAAGGAAAAAGGCACCAGGACATGGTCATATGATGCAAGAGGGAGGCTGATCCTCTCCAGGCAGAAACTTGGAGTTGAGGAGTCTCTTGAACATCATGTGATGAGCAGCATTTAGCAGTTGGAACAAGGGCACTTGTATGTGTCACTCTGTGTGTATGTGTGTGTGTGTGACAAAGCAGAAGAGATGTTCTGCTCTCTGTAATAGCATTGTGGGCAGTTTCTCCCTGCAACTTTATATTTAGTTGATTACTTCCTGTAATATCAATAGAAATGAGCTAATATTTGTATAAGCTAATGAAGCGAAGGATATCATCTAGGGTGTGAGCCTCAGGGGTTGACTAATGAGAGAGAACTTTCTTCCTGTTTCTTTCTTTGTGAACGCAACATGTATTGTCTCTTTTTCCAGCCAGGATCACTGGCCTTGGAGAAGGACATGGTGTTGTGTTTTTAGCCAAAACACTATAAATAATGCTCTAGTGTGTAACGTCTGAGCAGGTATCTGTGAAATGAGCATCAGCTCCTTGTTGATGGTTGAGAGTAGGTGTGAGAAATGGCGTCCAGTCCCACTGTAACATTAAACCATCCCCTGTATGCCCATATAACAAGGCCCATCACCTTCAGGTGTTATGACAAATGTTTTGTTTTTCAAATGCAATGGAATTGTTTGGAATTGGGTGTTTGTTAGATTAGAAGCTTTTCTACAGATTATTTTCAACAAAGCAGCCAGAGATTAAGGGCAGGGTGGAATCACATTTTGGTTTCTGTGGAAAATGGAAAGAGGAGAGAGTTAAGAGTTGGTTCAGGTCTGCAAGGTATATTTTCTATGAATATTCCGGGCTGGAGAAGACGTGCAGCGGCAGCAGTAATAAATAAAGGTGAGTCCTGGCCCACAGGAAGAAGCAGGGCGGACAGACATGCAACTGGAGCAGGAAGTGAAGGAGCAGCCCATGATACGCACAGTTGCTGAACTAAAAGCTTAACACAGGACAGCTTGACGTTTTTGCCTCATAGGTGCTCTTGTTATTAAAATATTCTGCATTTCCGACTTGCTAGAACCTACGGGACATGCTGCAGTTTTCAAACTCTACACAGACGATCCGCTGGCTTGCCCCAGCCTTGTGTGATGTCTGTTATTCACAAGCTGGCAGGGAGGCTCTTTCAACAAGGCGGGTCTTGTCTAGGGGACACAGGCATTGGAGATGGCAGAAGTGATCAACCACAGGAGGAGCTAGAGGCTTGCTGCGGGAGTGAGTTTTCATTTTGGATCTGGACAGGAGCATAACTTAGGGGTGGAGCTGTGGCCTGCATTATGTGCCATAAGCTTAGTCAGTCAGAGGCTGAGCTCCAACCCGTGTACTTACCAAACATTTGAGCTGTTCTTTCCTCCTGATATTGTTTGATAATATATTCAAAATGTTGCCTGTTAAGCGAGAGTCTGCTGGCCTTGGTAGAGTGATCTTTCATATTGGCAGACATAGATTTTACTTGTATTTATGGACTGCAGGCAAGACATTTATATGTGAGCAATTGTCTGTGTAGATGAGTAGACAAACAGAGCAGCCTGTTGTTTGTCTTTGCTCTGTCACCTATTGTCTTCTACACTTTAAAAGAAGGCTCTTCTCAGTTACTGTTGGAAATGTCTTGTTAGTGCCATGCTGCATAGCATAATACTGTTCCTTAACGGTTTCACATTGTAATAACAAACCTATCCAATCACACACTTACTTTAATTATTTTCTATTTACCTCTTCTGTCTTTGTCGTTCTTACTGGTAGCAAGTCTGACTTAATGTTGTTTGTTGTATGTAGGATTGCTTGGAAAGATTTTCCTGTAATTATCACACTTCTTAATCATCTGATCAAGACTGTTCTCTCAGCCAGTTATAACACAAGGTATGGTTATATTGCATCCTGTGTTAGTTTTAATTGGGAATGTAATGAATTGGCAGCCTGTCAAAGTGCAACTCCCTCTATCTATAAATATCTGTGTGCTTCATGTCCTGCCCCTGCTCTGTACGCAGCTGGTTTGTGTAACAGGGGCAGGTTTGTGTGTTTGAATACTCATCACTTCCTGTCTCCAGTTGAAGGGGCTTTGTTGTAGACCTGCACTGATTACCAGTGGACTTTAATGTTGAAATGCCAATCAGCTACTTCAGATAAGCTTGCAGCACTGAACTGATAAGTTGGAAACCTGACATTCGGCCAATGAACAGTCCTGAGATCTGTAATCCTGTGGAATGAATTGATGCGTTCAGTGACCGGGGGAAGAACTGTAGTATCCTTTGGACACCCATTCAGATCAATAGTGACATGGGTGCTGAATGTCCTTTACATCCCTTGTCCTGACTAGGGATGTCATGATACCAGAAATGTGGTTGTCGGTACCAATACCACAAAATATTTAGATTCTCAATACCAAAGTAATAAAACAATAGAATTAATGCATTTGCGATGCATTAAGGAACGTTCCACTGCGCGCTGTCTTGACTGCATACAGTGTCTCATACAGCAACACATTGTACTAAAACATTGGTTTCGAATGGATTTTTTGAAAAGTATTGATGGTAGTGTCTGGGATTAGCGCGACTGTGACATTAGCACACTGAGCTAGCCAGTTAGAATTAGGAAATTATCTAAAATATGCCTCGCAACCACATGTAACTAACATTTTTGGTTACAGAAACTGCATCATAAGATAATACAATGTTTGTTTTTTTTAGTTAGGGACGACCTTACAGCTTCACATTTGATTTGTATCATGCACCTCTGTGTAAAATCAACTGTATTCTGTAGGGACACGTACAAAGAGACTCAGGGTTTGATTGTTGTGTATCTCTAATGCCCTGCAACAGTTACACAATGAGACAAAAAAGGTTGCAGGTACATTACCTGCTCTAAACGTGCATCTGAATAGAAGTGAAAGGAAACTAAAAGCTGTAATGTCAGCATCCATTTGGACAGCTTGACAACTCCTCTGCTCCTGAATTGCTCAATAATTCAAAGGTGCTCTGAGGAGTTTTCTCGTAAACAATCCAAAACATATGTTTACACTCTAACTCACCAAAGCCCATTGATTCCCATTCACATTCAGCATATCCTTCCTCTTAGCACATGCAAACTGCTTTTTATTTAATCTGAATTATTTACTTTCATGATACCAAGATGATCGTTTTCTTCATCCCTGCCATTTTGAGTGCATTGTTACGTGTTTTGATGCAATACCACAACTCTGGCATCACGTGTGTTCATGTGTCCTCCTACATGTGCACTAGATAAACAAATTGGGGCTTCACTCGTGCTCTATTGCTCCATAGCACCTTTGCAGGTCAAAACTCCACAGGGTGTTTTCACTGGCCAGTTCTGTACTCGCAGTAGGATATGAAATTACTTTAGTTTGTCCGATTTACACAGAGAAACTGTATTTTTTTTTTTTTTTTTTAGCAAGCGGGAATACTGTAATGTTCTTCCATCTGGTCTTCACAAAAAAAGTTGTTATCCAGCTACAGCGGCCTGCCTGCTGGCCAGGACCAGAAGGACAGAACACATTACACTTACATTTAGGGTCTTAATATTGGTTGTCTGTCAGCTGTTCTGAAAATGTAATTTTATTTTGATTTTTTTTTTTACTTTGGCTTAAAGCACGTCGTGGTCTTACACCAGCATATATCTCACATGCTTACAGTGTCTGCACCGCTACAGCCCCTCAGGTAGTCTGGCACAAGTCTGTTAGTTGTTCCAAAGTACAGAACTAAAAGCTATGATAGCACAGCTTTCATCTCTCATGCTCCGAGCTGCTGGGAAAGTCTCTCTGAGGAACATTCAACGTAAACTGAACCTTACCTCTTCTCTTCGGCTTTTGATTGATTTACTCTAGCTTTTATTTAACTCTACTTTATTATTATAGCAATAAATATATTTATCATTATTTTTGTTTTTGAGTCTTTAATCTTTTATCTAGTTTAATTCCGCTCTACTGCTCTACCCGTTATTGAAGCTGTTAAATCTATTACATTGTTAACATTTCAATTTTACGATGTATATTGGTCTCAATTTCTTATTTTATTTTTATATTACAGTTAACACGTTGTGTTTTATGAAAGGCTTGTCATCTGTAAAGCTGAACTGCACTACTCTGTATGAGAGGTGCTATACAAATAAAGTTTGTTTCTCATTTAGGGATGGGAAGCATTTATTGATACCAATGCTATTATTGACTCTGCTTATCAGTCCGATTCGCTTTTTGGATCCGTGCCAATTTTCTTTGTGGTAATGTAGGCCTATGCGGGTTTTCAACGTCAGAAGAATATTTGTGTTTTCCTATAAGTTCTCTGAGTCAAATGAGAATTCTGCAAAGCCTGAATGCATTATCTTTTTTATTATTGTTATAACAAACAGAATATTTCCCATCTGAAAGGGAAAATGCTGCTTGGTTAGGAGGAAGTTGCAGTTGTTTGTAGTCCGTCAAATACATGGCATCCCTGTAATTTAAGCTATTGATGTGTAGGAAGATGTTTCAGCATGTTGCTGGTGTCTCTTACCTTCCATAAACGTATCACTTTACAGACATTACCTTTTGTTTTTTGAAATAAAGTCACGCTTTGAACCATTTCCTCCTCCTCCTCTGTCACAAAACATGCTGTAATTGATAAAGGAATTGATAAGCTTGTAGGTATACAATTCTGATTCACCGGACGATATCACAACAGTTCTGGATTCTCCTTGTCAGCCCCATATTGGTAGTAACCGCTCATTTATTTGCCACAGTATGTCAACTGTCAGTGCTGATCTCATCTTCTGCACGCCAAGTCTACACACAGCTGTCTTCCCTCCGACTGGTTTCTCATGCACCTCAATCATGGGGCTGTATGCTGTCTGAACAAGGCCTGAAGTAGACTGGGACCTGATTTGGCGCGCTTCACAGTTAAATGTCGGTCAGCTCGCCCTAATATAACCCCCCTGTTCCTGCGTCAGAGTGGGCCAGTGAGGCCCAGGGGAGAGATGCAGGATTGATTTTTTGGAGGATCAATTCAGCACTGGCATTACACAGAGTCTCTGGTGCATGTGGGCAGGGAGAAAAACTGACACTGCTTTGCTTGCGTCTCATGAGAGAGACACTTTTATGTTTCTGAAAACACCCAGATCAACTCTGAAAGTATTTCATCATAGCTGTGACATCTGATTGGTTCTGCTAAGTAGGGGAAGTTTTAGATGTGGCTAATTCATCTCGAGGGTGTTTCCTTGGGCCCAGTTTTCCATAGAACTTCCTCTCTGGGTTGGATAAAAATACCAGCTACTGTTTTATGCCCCTCCCCCTGCTGATTATGCCCCTGTTAAGATCAATATGTATCCTCTGTGTGTGCATATGTGTGTTTGACATGAGAGGGAACGACAGAGAGTACTTTGTGTACAGAATAAATATTGATACAAACCAAGCAAGGGTCCAATTGATCTGTGTGAGAGGAACGAGTACAGTGCTGGTCCTCATGGTGTTTAGCTGCACACTGGAGGTCAATGAAAATTTCTGAACTTGGTCCCCATCAAAGTGACAGTTACAGGACAGACTGAAGACACCATTCGGGCAAGGACAATTGACTGCTTTTTTTTTTGTGGATGAATGGAGCTGCTGATCTGACCAGAGCGCTCTCAGAAGGAGGATAGGTCATGAGTCAGTGGCTGTGAGGAAGAGTCGAAGGCAGAAGAACCGGGGGGACTTTTCAGGGCTAATGTGTGACAGGAAGAGCTCCAGAAGGCATGCAGGGAAGAGGGAGTCATCCTCGCGCTCTAGTGAATCAGGGTCGCGCTCGGCAGATGCTGCGGCAGCCGATGTACCCATAATCATCCCAGATGGTAAGGATTTTGACTATCAGAGAGTTAGTGTTGAACTTGCAGTTGATCACCTGTAACTCCCAGCAAAGCCTTCAAAATCAAACAAAAGGACACTCTGAAGATCAAGAGAAGTCCCTGCGGATCTTTAGGTGCTCCCACATCCATATGTTTTCTCTTAGATGCTCTGAGTTATGAAAGGATCAGCGCAGTTTGTGTCTCTTTCTACTGGGAAGTAGGAGTTAAGCAACTTTTAAGGGAAATGTTTTCTCCCCCGTGACCAGCATGCTACCATTTCACTCTGTGGGAGCAGCAGCGTCCTCGCTATGTTCATGCAATTTCATGAGAAATGTATGTGAACGTAGTTGCTACTTGTTTGTAACCGCTTTTATTAATCCTGCTATTCTAATTTAAAGACCACCTCAAACCCATATAACAGTTGGCGTATGCCCTTTGACTATCGTCAGCTGACTGGCTGTATTTAACCTGTGCTGCAGGCTCTTGTTTTGCATCGATTACCCTGGCAGATAGATGTTCCACATTATCCTGAAAGGCTGATTATGGTTTGCCCTGCACTCTTGCAGTAGTTTATAAATAAGTATTACAAGTTTATAGTCCATGTCAAAATCTGTTTTACCGAGCTGCATGAAATTTAGTGTCGAAATTTAAAGATTTCCTGGTGGTGTTGCATTCATTCAACACTGTTGTAAGTTTGTATATTAATATCTTGTATCGCAGGCTATTAATAGCTGTGCATCCTCTGCTGCTACACAGCTAGTGTCCCTACAACTGTTACACAGAGAGAAAGTAGGAATGAGGAAGGATTGGTTATCTGCATGTTCCCACAGAGTTCTGTGATTGACTGCATATAGATAAGGGCAAAAAAAATGAACTTCTGCTTATGACAGTGTTTTAGCCACTCTGTCAAACTCTGCCCACAGGCATGTCTGTCATTGATAATAGCAGGCATGTGCACGGATGCAGTGTTCATGTGTTTTTCTTTACGTTGCCGTGTCATTAGCCATGTTCCAGAAGTGGGTGTACATTTAATCTAAAGCCAGTGTAGCCCCGTGTTAAACCGCACTCTCAGCACAATCCATTATTAGCCTCTTTGACACAGTGTGTTTGAGGGGAGAATGTTGCGCCATCAATCCGCCTCACTGTTCTGTATAAAGTGCACAAAGATGAAAAGGGGACGTTCCACTGTCGGTGGAGCGTCGGCAGCGGAAGTGGTCACAGTGGCGAATCGGAGTCTGTTTAAAAAGGGAGAGCGGGATCCGTTGAATAACTCGGTGTAGACACAAACGCTGTTACAAGCACACCTGAGAGCAGGACTGCTTAATAAAACCTCACGATGTGGGAGCATTACACTGGCTCTATTTGTTTCTGTGTTAGCAAATGAAGCGCCATAATGGTGGGATCTCTTATAACAGTATGGAGTTCTCTCTGATTGACCTCCACACAGGGTGTTTGGGGAAGGAGACTTTCTTGTAAAGGGGCGTATTGAATCACGTCCTGCAGCCATTCTGTGTCATTTGCATTCTTTTCGTGTACCTTTTTGTAGTTGCAGCAACAGTAATATAACAGAGTAATATCCCTGTATCATAATGCAGGCACCTCCACCATGAACCACATGGGTTATTGGTGAGATGATGCTCCGATGTGTGGCTCTTTCTGCACAGAGCGTTTCCGACCATAGATCCCCTCTGGTTTTAAGACTCTCACTTGATTTCTGGCAAACTCCAGCCGAGATGTCACGCAAGTGGATTTTTTTCTTTGCCACCCTCCCATGAAGCTTTGACATGTGAAGTACCCAGCTATCTGTTGCTGCAGGACTCGTGGTGGCCTCCATTACCAATACCTGTCTGATGTTACAGCAGTGTCACACCTGATCCATTTGTGTAAACGTCTGACCTGGTTGTACTCTGGTCTATTACATATTCAGTAGCATGGAGCGGTTCAGCTGCACAGATTATATGGAATGCACCTTTTTTTCTCATGCAGTTCTGGTTGATTTTTACAGATCTGTTTTTAATCTTGATTATGTGGTGTCTTGGCTGCGCCAATGATCGTGTAGGTGTGTTATAGTAAAAGGAAATTTACATTTTTAGATTGGAAACAGCCTAATATTTAAATACATCTAGGATAAAGGCATTCAAACTCAGTTTCTCACAAGTCCACATATTTCATGTTACCATACATTCTCTTGTGTTAAGTCAATAATGTATTTACTTTATTTTCATAAAAGAGCATTGCAAAAGATGAAGTAGAAAGAAATACTTTCCCCCTAAAAGGATCAACTGAACCCCAAGACAACAACAACAACAGAGGAGCTGTTGAAGGATTTGGAGGCAGAAGATGCCGTGTTTAACTCACCATAAAGAGAGTCATACGCTGTTCAAGGAGGAAGACCCTACTCCAAGACCTGCATAAATAAGTGACCATAAAGATTGCAGATTATCACCAAGACAAAGATATAGCTTTTTCTCTGATCTGTTTGGGCACAATGATTAGCGCTGTAGATAACACCACCCCAACCATGAAGCATTGGGGTGGCAGCATTAGGTTGTCGGGTTGTTTTGCTAGAAATGGGACTGGTGCCCTCCAGAAAATAGATGGCATCATGAGGAAGGAGGATTGTCTGCAAATACTGAAGTTATATGAATACTGAACTCTGTAAGGAGGAATGTGCCAAAATGCGTATTGTGAGCAGATTGTGGAAGGCTACCCTCAGCGGCTGATTCGAGTCAAACACTAAAAAGGCAACATCACTAATTAACAACCGTGTACACAACATTTGACCCACTGAAAATTAGACGCCCTATTTACTTAACACAATATTTGCGTGGTAACATGAAACGTGGAAATGCCTGGGTGGTTAAATATATGGCCTCAACTTTGTATGTTGATCCAGATAATGAGACACATAATGAGCATCATGCGCTGTTCCTTTTAATGGCCCTTTAATGGCGCCTGATTACGTGAAGCACCTATATTGAGTGTCTGGGTCAGGGATGGATAAGTTTGAGGTAAAGTTTGGACTTGGTCGTTTTCATAACGTATGAGCTCTCTAACGAATCTGCACTTTCTTCATCAACAGTGAAAGAGTTTCTTGCCAAAGCCAAAGAAGATTTCCTGAAGAAATGGGAGAATCCAGCACAGGTAAGTCATTTTCTTAAATTAGTGATTTGTATTCATTCTATCACCATTATTATTTTAGTGTTGTTCTGCCAGTATTGTATTTATTTTTGTATGTATAGACACCGTAGAGTGATCAAGGATAGTAAATATTGAACTGACTCCAACTCTTGTTTTCTCATGCTTGTCCAGTCATGCAGACTAATTGAAATAGTTCCACCCAAGAGCAAATGAATTCCTATTTATTTTTCTGAGGGTCAGTGCGCCCTCTGGTGGGCTAAAAGAGTAAACTAAAATAAGCCTCTTCATCGAATGCTGCTGGCAAGTTGTTCACTTTTTCCTCTCTCTGGCATCTTCTTGTGCCCCTCAGCAAACTGCGGCGTTGGACCACTTTGAGCGTTTGAAGACCTTAGGCACTGGTTCGTTTGGCAGAGTCATGCTGGTTAAACACAAAGAATCGGGCCAACATTTTGCAATGAAAATACTTGACAAACAGAAGGTACAGTGCTTTGAGATATGATCATCCAGAGGAATACAGTATGCTAAATAAATGTGAATGCATGACATGACCCCAGTTTGTACGTCTTATGTTATAATAATGTTTGTTATGTAGAAATTGAAGCTTTAACCCAAGACCGCCAAAAATGATTTATACACACTATTTCTACAATTATTTTGTTAGGAGTTGAATACAATGAGCAGACTGATTTACTTTTACGTATTTGTATAAGATATCAAATATATCTCTTACCATGTTTTACATGGAGCTTGAGTTAAAAAATATTATCGAACTAATACTAAGAAATATTAAATACTTGATTTATTAATAAAACTATTACCAATTGTTTCTGTTATAAGTTGTTCTGCCTGAATAACTCTGTATCCCGATGCTTCCCAGGTGGTGAAGCTGAAGCAGATAGAACACACGCTAAACGAGAAACGTATCCTGCAAGCTGTTAGCTTTCCCTTTCTGGTGCGACTGGAGCACTCTTTTAAGGTATGCATTGACAAGTTGTTATTTGTATATCTTCCAAGCATGCTTACCTCATTTCAGTGTTTGTGTGTGTGTTTTGCATGTCAAACTGTAAGAATTTGCTTATCTCCCAACAGGACAACAGTAACCTGTATATGATAATGGAGTATGTACCTGGGGGCGAAATGTTCTCACACTTGAGGAGAATCGGTAGATTCAGGTAAGTTGACTTTTTGTTAACTCAGTCTAAACATGTCCACCGCCCACCGGTTGACTGTAAATATTGATGCCGGTCTGTTTTGCAGTGAACCACATGCCCGCTTCTACGCAGCACAGATTGTACTGACCTTTGAGTACCTTCACTCGCTGGATCTCATCTACAGAGATCTGAAGCCTGAGAACCTGCTTATTGACCAGCAAGGTTACATACAGGCAAGGATTGCATGGCTGCGCTCTTTCTTCATCTCTCATCAACAGGTTTTAATTCCCCTGAAAAACCTGCAACCTGTTTGCTGTACGTTGCTCCACAGGTCACAGATTTCGGATTTGCGAAAAGGGTGAAGGGCCGAACCTGGACACTTTGTGGGACCCCAGAGTACCTGGCACCAGAGATCATCCTCAGTAAGGTAGGTGTTCAGCTCAGATCATGATCAGCTGACCTGTGGATTATGTCATGAGGATTTTTCAAATCTATGTGTGAGACTTAGCTTGACACAAACTTTAACACTTTGGAAACTTCTGTCACGTACCTTGTACTGCCACTGTTCTTGTGTGCCAGGGGAAGCATCTGACAAGCCTTTTTGTTTCCAGGGTTACAATAAAGCAGTGGATTGGTGGGCTCTGGGAGTGCTGATATATGAGATGGCCGCTGGTTATCCCCCCTTCTTTGCAGACCAGCCTATCCAAATTTATGAGAAGATTGTATCAGGGAAGGTGAGTTTAAAGTGGCCTACCTAGCTATCCCACATCTATCCCTATTGAAAGGTTGCCTCAAACAACGGCCGGTTTTCCTCTTT
>CAAKHC010000122.1:151118-191668 GCA_901007825.1 Macroramphosus scolopax
TTTCCTCTTTACTTGGTAGCTATTATTGGAAGAAAATAACTAAATTATGATTTACATACAGCAATATCCTACATATTTATAATAATTTACTTTCCAAGAAGTACTGTGACAGCAGTGACTGATGTAAGAAGACTAAGAGTCTGTTAGTATTCGCCAGAGCGCCGGAAATAAACGAAGACCTTCAGTGATTTTATTTGATCGTCTGTGGTCTTCTTGCGAGCTTGTTCCAAGTGTTTATCTAAACAGTCGTGAGAAAAGCATCGCATTCATGCAAACAAGCAGATGTGTGAAAATCAGGCAAATTCCATCTAAATTTGACTTTGAATGGGCCAAAACAGACGACTAAGCAAAGAAGAGCAAAGCGAGTGGAGTGGACACAGGAACATTATCACTGGGTCGTTGATTGGCCCATTGTATGTCCTAACCTGTAGCTCAAGGTCCCTCAGTGTATGTAAAAAGCCTAGCATGGGGGCCTGATTGCAACACTCACTGCTTTGACTGTTTGCAGGTTCGCTTTCCCTCCCACTTCAGCTCAGACCTCAAGGATCTGTTGAGAAATTTGCTGCAGGTGGACCTGACCAAGCGTTTTGGCAACCTCAGGAATGGAGTCAACGATATCAAGGGCCACAAGTGGTTTGCCACCACTGATTGGATTGCCATCTACCAGAGGAAGGTGAGATACCTGACTTCATATAGAGCAAATAAAAAATCTCTTTTTGAAATGGTCGGAGTGAAGCGGAACGATGCTGACAAACTAAAAGGACAAAATAAGACTTTGGTCAGCAGGATCGTTTTAATTCTACATTCTTCTTTTAACCCGGCTAGCTCACTATGGTGATTTGTACTGGAAACATAACATGGCCCAGAGCAAGCCCTTTCACTAAACACCTCGTACTGAAGTTTACACATCATATCGTCCATGCGGTAACAGATTGATGAAGGCACAGCAACTACGTACGACTTTGGAAGATGTTTTCAAGCATGGTTCTGTTGGTCGGTACCGCAGACCCATTTGGCAAAAAACTGAAGTGATTTCAACTTCATTATAAGACAGTCAGAGCTAAATGGACTTCTTGAGATTAATCTTTAAATCTGCTACATGAAAGTTTAAAGTTTAAGAGCTCTAAATACTGTAAAATCAATGTTTATGTGGAGTTAATGGCTCTGCTTTCGGTGCTTCATAACATTCTGACTGGTGGTTTGATTGTCCTGTGTTGCAGGTGGAAGCTCCCTTTATTCCTAAGTGCAAAGGCCCCGGTGACACAAGCAACTTTGACGACTACGAGGAGGAAGAAATCAGAGTCTCCTTCACAGAAAAGTGTTCAAAGGAGTTTGCTGAGTTCTAGATTCCAACCACGAGTAGCGGCAAGACACGGATTTAGAAAGTAAAAGGGGGTCTGAAGAAAGGAAGCACTCTGGTGGACAGCTAACTTGCTTATTTGTAATGACAACATTGTAAAAAATCCCTCCCCCAAACCCCCACCCCCAATGGAACGGTAGGCAAAGCGAAGAAAGATCCAACAGAACCAGCAGTGTTGCCTTTTCTGATTGTTTCTCAACTGTTACCTATTCATTTAATTTATCCCTCTTGTGTTTGTGGCAGGGGGCCGAGGAGAACAGGTTGTGGCTGCTCAGCTAAACTTGTATCTTTCTGATGGTGTGATGACACGTTTTCAGTCTTTGCAGGTTGAGGCATTGGTTTTCTGTTAAGGTACTGAATCTGCTAGGCTCCTCTTTGAACGGCGACTTGATTGTTGTATCTCGTCACGCCCCCGCCCTCCCCCAATCTCTCCACCCTGAATCTGTCCAAGCAATACCAAGTCCAACAGATGTGCCTATCACAATGCCAACTGGTTGGAAAACTATCGAAAGCATCGGTGCAGAGCTGTGGCAGCGGCCCTCGTGCCCCGTTTTGGTTGAGAGCTTGAAACTCTCTGCACCTGCCTTTTGTCTGCTCAATGTGGCATGATTATTGGGTAGATGATGCACTCACTGCTTGAAGTGGCAGCAGTGGTGACCTCCTTTGATTTATCACCGTCAACTTCATCTAGGTCTTACTCATTTTGGGGACCTTGGAGAGATGGTAAACATGAGGTCTGCATTTCAGTCTGTCTTTCTCATAGCTGAATTTATTAGAGCATTTTAAAAATCTACTGGTGATCATTCTGTCCTTTTTATGTCGATCTCTGTGCTTGTGTGTTATTTAGTGCTCAAGGGTGGGTTAAAAAGCTGTGATTTAGCAGCAACTAACATTGTGGTCACACTCCTGGCTATTGTTTATTTAATTCCTAGTACATTTATACATGTATATTAATATATATATATATATATGTATATTAATATATATATGTGTATATATATACGTATATATATATAAATATATATATAGTATATATAATAGAGAACATGAACTGTCCATCTTTTTCAACATTGTCTCATGGCTGTGAAACCGATTTCATAAATAAATATAAATTCTGCCAGATTTGCAAACTGAGAACGTT
Organism: Macroramphosus scolopax; assembly: GCA_901007825.1. Lineage (NCBI taxonomy): Eukaryota > Metazoa > Chordata > Actinopteri > Syngnathiformes > Centriscidae > Macroramphosus > Macroramphosus scolopax. Next base: position 153,620 of record CAAKHC010000122.1, read on the forward strand.
GCAAAGTTTTCTGTATGTAATCCTGATAGTGGTGGATTTTAATACGCAAAAAAGTAGCAAACTGTTTCAAAATGTGCATGTTATTTTTGTACGATATCACTTTTAAAGAAAGATGGCAGAGCATTACGCTTTACTCGTGCTGAGGTACCTGAGATTGTGGATAACATGCTTCACTATTGAAATGGACTCTCGGCTGCTCTTTTGTGAAGATGGAACAAGACCCAGTTAAATATGTGAGAACTTCCTCCTGGGTTTTGTTCTCTCGTAGGGCAACAGCTTGCAGATTAATGTCACTGAACCTGTGCTTCTCACCTTGGTTGTTTTTTCTCCCTCCCCTTTCTCTTGTATATACCCCCTACATGTAACACCTTCAAATATATTAACAGTCAAACCAAGTTTTTTGGGACTGTTGAGATTGGGGTGTTTTTTCTTTTTTTTTCCGTTGTCCAGCTTTCGATGTAACAAATTAAACAAAGGAAGCTATCCTAAAGCTGCCCCCTTTTTGCCAAGTTTATTTCTTTGGATGCAAGACAATCGCAGACCAAATCTTATCGCTGGTTTGTTGACTGACTTTGGTGTCATGAAGGATGTATGCTTTCGCCCCCGCCCTCCGTTGGCCCTAGGTGCTGGACTTTGGCCATCTCACTAAAATGTTTGTGAATTGTTTGATGTGCATCACTCTCTCTGTCATAAAGTCTTGTAACATGACATTTCTAAGAATGTTTTCGACTAAATGATTTCAGTCGGCTTGAGTAATTACTTTGAAAGTCTCTTAATGTAATTGACATCAAACGCTGGAAACCTTTTGAATGTTTGGAGTTGTCTGATGGAGATGTTTCAATGCTGTTTGGAAATATGATGTGTTTTTTTTTATTATACATGTTTATCCAGTGAGCTTGGTTTTTCTTGCATGTGGCAAAGCAACCCAACGGCAAGACAACCCCTGGACCTGAGACATGTTGAGAAAATATTGTTTCCACAGCCAACAGTCTGTGCTCTTTGACCTTTTGGATTTGTTAAAGCATCACACTGAACGACACAGTGGCTCACCATCCGTCGCAGCCTTTCCAATCTCCTATGTAACTGATTTGAGCTAATTATTTAAAAAAAAAAACATTGAAGACACAGTGCTGCTTTGATTAGAGCACATTTAATATCTTTATGTTCTGACTAGAGTTGGTGGGTAGAAGGCAATGCCACTTGATCCTCTTCCGACACTGAGGCCATTATGATGCTTTTATTTTTTGCTTCCCACAAACAACCACCAGTCTTTCATTCTTTATCAGCTAAAACACTAATAACTGCTAAGTTTTTCTCTCGTGTTTGCCTTCTATTCATCCACATTCAAACATAACACTTTTTACATCTGAGATGTTTTGCGTTAAGATTTTCTAATTGTATTTTCAAAAAAAACGTAAAATGAAAGTAAAAACAGAACATTAATCTTTTCCTCATGACCTGGGTACAGTGATTGTGTAGTCTATTGTACCTTTTGGGAAACAATACTGTATATCCTTGCCTTTACAGTCTTAACTATCTTACCCTCTGGAGAACTTGACAGATACCCTTAGAACACAATGAGTATGTTAAAAAAAATATATACATAAAGTAATATTTTGCAAAATGTATCATTCCAATAAAGTTTTACTTGTTAAGACTAATGTCTGGGTTATATGTAAATTCTCATTTCACTTGGCACAATGTGGAACATCTGAGTTTGGTAGGTCATATCTAGAAAAAAACTCTGTGTGTGTGTGACAAATCTGAAGAATATATTTGCAGCTTGGGACTCCCCCAACGGACGGATTTGAGGAACACACTTACTGGTAGGTGATGACGGATGCTGTACATTCTCCGTCCTGTCAATGTGAATATTTGAAGAGGCTGGCAAACATGAGTGAATAATTCAGTTTTATGTCCATTCTGTCACAGCATCAATTACCTGCCAGTTCTCGGCGCACACTTCCAAGTGTCTTCCTCTTCCCATCCATACACTCCTTTTTTTTTAAGATAGCTCATATCTGCATCAGGTTTAATGTGAAAGGTCAAGAGAGGGTAGCAGGTGTTTGGGAAGCAATTCAAACAAAGTAAGACACTTTGCAAAAATAAAGCTATTAATTATAGTTACGAAATAATGAATTATTAGTTGAACAAAGACACTGAAAATGTACAAATCAGTAGATAAATTCAAGAAATGTGAAAAAAATGTCAAGAATGGACAAGTTTAAAGGCCGTCATCATTTTAGGAGTACAAAGCATGCAAGGGTTTAAGTTTACTACAGTACTACAAGTTTACTTAAGAATATTAGTCAGCTGATTATAACAACCTAATTGCATTTGGGTTTTCAAGTATTGCTGCTGCATGACATTTTCTGTATCATCAATTATCAATAATAATGCAATGAATTTACTCTTACTCTTCAAGGTCATAGCCAGGTTGTCAACACTGGGGGCATCTGCCGATGGATATGATGGTTGATTAGCATTATAACTATTCCATTTGTTCATGAATATGTAAGACGGTATGGTGGGATTAGTGTAGTCGCTTCGCATTTGTCTTATTTCTCTCTTTATATTGGGGGAGCATTTCCAGCATGTTCATGTATTACAATTACGAGCCTGCTATATTTTATAGATCCGCTCTTTTGATGTTTTATAGTTTGATTAAAAAAAGGGCAAAAATTCCCAGCTACGCCTCTGGTTCTCCATCCTTGGGAGGCCAATAGACAAAAAAGGCGGTAATAGTTTTTGGTCCTTTGCAACTCTTCACCACCTTCCACACCTTAAGCGCACATGGTGTCGAGAGCGCGCACACGTTCCCGTGCAGGACTGTAGATTCCACCTTAAAACCCACCTCGAGTGAAACTTTTCGCTCTAACCAAGTCGGTCCACCTTAAGCGCACACGCAAACGCAGGCAGGCGTACAGCGAGGTTTCCGCTTCTCAGTTAGGCTCGGACCGCGGCTCACGAAAACACCGTGTGTAACGTACAAGGTTGACGCACTAAAGGTAAGAAAAAGACAAGCAAACCAGGCGTGCAAGAAAGGATGTCTGAATCCAAGTACCGCGAGTGGATCCTGGACACTATCGACTCGCTGCGGTCGCGAAAAGCCCGGCCGGACTTGGAGAGGATTTGCCGAATGGTCCGGAGACGACACGGGTCCGAGCCCGACCAAACCTGCGCAGAACTGGAGAAACTAATCCTGGAACAAACCGTGCTGAAAGTTAACTACAAAGGCTCTATTTCGTATCGAAACGCCGCCAAGGTTCAACGGAGAAGCAGAAAAAAAGACGATGTAACGTTAACGCCGACCGCGAGAAGGAGCGCGGTGGAAGAAGCCAGTCATTCTGACTTGAGCAACGGGGACAGCGCTTTCGGTCCTGTTGACCAGGACGAGGAGGATTTGGAGGTATGTTACGGTTGATGCGTGGACGCATCTTTACCGGCTCACGTCTCATTGTCGCATCACGTTCTACTAAATGAACATGTGGAGATAAAAAAACATGTACGGGCTTTGTGTGGTTTGCTAAAACGTCTTTTTGTTTCTTCACGGGGAGTGGTGAGGGGAGTGATTTGCAAGTGCACCCAAAACTGCCGCAGACGGGGAGCGGCGGCTGAACCTCGCTCGAGCGCTACCGAGTGAAAAAAACAGAAGGTGCGCGTGCAGTCAAAGTACGGCATTTTGGTGCAGGACTTTCAACGTACGATTAAATGAATAAAGTGGTTACAGGAAAAGTTGCAGTTTCTTGCCCGTTTGCTACAACCCGAGCCACCATTATCGACAGCAGAAAGCGCTTTACAGGACCCAAACTCGGCGTTGTTGAGCAAAAGGGGAGGGGGCCGTCAAGTGGGCAAGAGATGAGAAGGTATAAGCCGGACGTTGAGCGAATTTTTCCTTCAAAATCACATCATTCAAATACGCATTCGCCGGTGTGGGTTTTATTTTGAAAACCAGTCACGGAAATGCGCATTTATATTCGCCCTGGCTTGTCAATGTGGGAGTGGGTGAAGGAAAAAAAAAGTCTGAAACACCGCGGATGTACGAGCTTGATGGGGGGACTATTATTGTAGGGTTGTTGGTTGTTTTCTCGGGAGAAAACAAGTAATGCATTATACTCCATGATAGAAATATGTCCTAACGCATATTTTGTGTGGGTCTGACGAGATTTCACCCCCGCCGTCTGGACTTAAATTTACCCATCACTGAATTGTGTCCTGTTCAACCGCAACCAAGTCGATGGTTATCGGTGCCAAAACACTTAATATATAGATATGTTCGGTTCATTTATTATGAATGCGTCTGTTATTTGAGAGATGGACGTTTGCCGACGCAGTGCATAAAGTCGAGCCCATAGATCCATTGTCGGACAAGCTACCAAACCGGTCACGTCTTGTCTGTTGTTCTGGCCACACGTCCCGTACAGCATGACATCACATCTTTGTGACTGTAAACTACTTGTGGACAGTATTTTTAAATGAAACGCAGGATTGCAAAGTGATGAAATATAACATTGTGAGCCCGAACTAGTGCAAACGACGGCAAAGTGTTCGGTTAGCGCTAGCTGGCGGATGCGCCCGTCCGATTTGGGTTAAGCTGAGATCAAATTGACTTTGGTCTCTGAAAGACGCGTCTCTCTACAAAAACAAATACGTTGGATTACTCTGAACTGAATTCCTCCTGGGGCTTGTTGTCCATGTTCTACCTGAATACGAGGGTCAAATGTAGACCCTGACGTGTCCGATAACGGACTCATTTGCGTTACTCTTTACTGTAATTCGTTGGCTCGGTGCAAAGTCAAAGTAGACTGGGAAACGAGGTGACTGCTGAGTGCGCTACGTAAAAACTGCATGTCGTCTTTTTTTCTTTGCGCTCCGTTAAAGACCACAGACACAATGGCGAGGTCCTCACCGCGGCTCCCCAACTGCATGCGCACTTTGGAGGAAATTTGAGAAAAACAAAAAAAAACGCCTCCCATCGGCCCTTTCTGTGCTCTCGTGTGTTAGAATTATGAACCCAGAAGGCCTTTAAAGGCAGAGGCGCACCGGAAAAAACGGCTATTTTTCGGTTGGATGTAAACCATGTTGGATTGGGCTAAGGGGGGCACGGTGGTTTTGTGGCCGTGTCTCGGTGAAAGTTAGTGAAATGCAGTGCAATGGGTGAATTCTATTGAAGCGGCAGGAGCGGGGCGGGCTCTACCGTGCGCTCGACTGCTGGATCTTGGACACGCAGTCTCACTCTTTTTTTTTTTTTTTTTTTTTTTTTTACTCAGGGCGCCGTCGACGAAAGCCACCAACAAAAGGAATTGGTTCTTATGATAAAACTAGTCCATTGAGGCAGCGCGCATTCCCGTCTTTTAACTGCGTTGAAACGCGTTTGCGATAGAAGAGCTCAGTCTTTCTGCGGAGTCTGCACCGCGGAAACGGACGGAGGCAGTAAAGACAATAATTTACAACCACAGCGGTCAAATTGCGACATCTGTATGACCATGCCTTCATGTGACACACTCAGCCTACACTCAGTCATGTCAACAATCCCTTGTAACGTTACTGGGTTTAATAGCTTGTTGAAATAATCAACTTAATTGTTGACAATGGCTTTTCCCTCCGCTGAATTGAACGTGTGTTATAGTAGCAGGCTTATTGGCTCCATTGATCCAAGCACTCAAACATACTAGATGCTTGTATATGTCTGCAACCTCACAGTAACCTACCTTCGATTATTTTTTTGAAATAGTATATGTAATCATTGTTGGAGAGCCTCTTATTAACAGTGGTGACTAGAGTCTGTTGGGGCAAAAATTTCAGAGGGGGCCCCATAAACCAGTATTACACACCTTTATGTTATAAATCATCCGAAACAATGACAAATGTAGTTTTTCTCATCAAGCCCCAAATATTCTACAAATGCTGCATATGGGACGGATTCATAAACCTACCCACATTCTCACTCTCATGTAAGGTCGGAGATCCCTTGCCAACATGCTATATTAGCATGGTAAAATAATATTTGAGATGTTTAAGTATGTCTGAAGTCTTAGCATGAAACAAATAGTTTGCAAAATGTATATACACGTATAGATGCTACACTACGCCGACACAAATATCCCACAATGCAATGCGGTAGTAACGACAAATCAATACAGGAATATTATACACCCATTCACTCACCACACTCACTAATGACGAGCATTAACACACCATAATACTGTCATAGAATATTATAATGAAAATATTTCCTTTATTACTGATATGCCATTGGTTGTGTAAGGGAGAAGAAGTTGCAGTTGCCAGATTTTGAGACGCTGCTGTGCAGTAAATTGAGCTATTGGGGCCCCCTTGCGGCCTGGGGACCCAAGCAATTGCCTGTCTTGCCTGTTGACAAGCTGCACCTCTGCATAGAAAACATAATAAGATTGAAATCTTATTTTGCACCTACGCTCTGGTTTGGCAGGCAGACACTTCTATGGCTATGGACACGGACAGTAATGCTGATGATGAGGGGGCTGATGAGAGCCGGGATGGGCAGGATGGACCCTCTCCTGGCCGCACGTATGAAGATGCCGCCGTGCACTGTGCATCTGAGCGAGCCCTGTCTGCCCCCTGCTCTCCCTCTGGCACTCGGCCTGGCCCTGGCCCTGGCTGCCTCCCTGGCTTGGGTCTGGACTGTGTCTCTTTCCAAAGGGCTGGTGCAAGGCCCAGCTCCTTGCCCCCTTCCAGCCCCAGGGCCCTCACACACAATGACTGGGCTTATGGTTCTGCTGCCTGCCCAGTGGAGCGCCAGCACCCAGGAATGCAGAGAGACAAAGGTACTCACACTGCTAGACACACTCTTAATATGCACACCCGTGTAATGGTGCGCTCTAATATTGACAGAAAAGCTTTGGACAGAGTTGCAGGCGAAATAATACATTTCATTTTTGTGATTCTGCTTCTTCTGTTAAAAGTGAAGTGCTTGTTGGTGAAGTGTTAATAAAGAACATCACAGAAACACATCCGGTTATTCAGCTCCAGTTTCATTATCACTATCTGTCAAAAATAGAATCAGATGTGGACAATATGGATTATACTATTATCTATAGTATATGTAAATGTATCTTCTCCTCTGTCAGCAACCGCCATGAAGCCAGTAATCCACGCCGACAGTATCCGCCAAAGTGCTTTAAAGAACATTGTGAAGAAAGAAGACGAAGGCAAGGCGGAGGATAGTCGCATTCTCTCTGACCAGTTGGTCCCAGACAACGCAGCACAACTGGTAATGGCCTGCTTTCCTGTTTGTTGTGGCAAACAACACCACCTGTATTTCTCCTGCTTCTTGAGCTCTCCGTTTCCTACATAACATGTCAACGTTTAATTTGGCATGTTTCAAAAGGAGCGGACCAGGAACGTATCAGATGGAAGACCACAGACCCCTTCGGACAACTGTGAGTTGCATAGTTTCACATAACATTGATTATTTAACGGATCAAAGCTAAAGAACAAGCTTTGTTTGAGAGAAGAGATTGATAACTTGTGTCGTATTTTGGCAATTATTTCTCATAAAATGCACACATGTTAAAAGTATTAACTAGCGCTGTGTACAAAACAGCATTGGCTCTGGTTGGCCTCGTTCTTGCCTCTGGGCTTGCTGGAGATTTTTTGAATGCCTGACAAGCTTGTCTTGCTACCATCCAGGTAGTGTGCATTTGAACTGTTGACAGCAGCGGCTTGTGAGTGTGGGAGTCTGCATACCTGATCCAATTGGATCCAGTTCTTATCCCGATGCATTATGATTTTCAGTCATGGGGATCCACTACATGACCACGTGATAAACATACAGCTGCAGAGGATTTCTGAAAGCTGCTCATTAGACAAAATAAGTATTGCCATGTGGTTCTTGATAATGCCATACATCTTGCTTGTATTTTATGGTATGCATGTCATGCAAACTGCCAGTATGCCCAGTAACATTTCATTTTAAGTTTTTATATGGATTTAATGAAAACATTATTATAGGTAAAATATCCAGATTTTAATACGAGTACGCTCGTGTACCCCGATGAAAACAATTTACTGTAGGAAGCCTATGGAGTTTGTTTCTTTGTAGACGTTTTCAAATGTGACTTGCTGACTTCTCATGTTGGAGACGTGGCTATAGATCACGCCCTTAGACACCAGACTCCAAGGGAATGACAAACCTGGCATAAGTGAAACAAACAGCACCAAAATGTGTTGTCTATTACTGCGAGTCTAAGCTGTTCCTGCTGAGCCTTGAATGAGATGTGGTGAGGAGGAGCAGTAACCCTTAACCCTGCGTTTCTTATGCATGCATATGCATGGCGCCAGCGTCCTGTGAAAGTGCCGTATCGAGACACCTTGACTGCACATAACCATCAACCAAATCTGATAGAGAAACGTATTGTGCTGTGACAGTCGAGGCAGCATCCGAGTACCGCTGAAAAAAACATCACTTCCATCCCATCACAACTCCCGTTTACTCACCACTGCACCAGTAAAGGATGTGAAGCTGCACATTTAACTATTTTGTCAGAACGTCTTATATTGTTCATTAACTCAAACCTTTCATAACATTTAATATGATTTACTTCTTGTTTGTGTCACAGGTACATTTAAGAAGAGTATAGAACTATCTTCCCTGACAGCAGCGGAAGTCAGTCTTGTGAATGGTGATAAAAGTGATGACGTGTGAGTATCCTGTGTTTAACAACTCATTGCATCTTCTAATAATAGTGGATTGTGGCAAGTTAATCCCCCCTCCCTCTCCTTGCTGAATGATAAATACTAATATTTCTTAGGCACAAAACCATTTTACATGCTGAGGTAAAGTAATTCTGTGATTTTTTTTTTTTGCTTCTGACTCCTTTTCATCTGTTCCTCTTCCAGCTCTGTGAAAAAGGAGAAGATGAGTCAGAACTTGTTGCAGTGGTCTGTGGCAGATGTCGCCAGTTACTTCTCAGATGCAGGATTTCCAGAGCAGGCTTTGGCGTTTCGGACGCAGGTTAGTGCACCACCACAAACCGCCACAGAGGGCGATGCATACACACTGAATACCAAGTTGGAATCAGTCACCCACTGAGTTTTTAGAGGCAGTTAATATATTATGTGTTACATGGTCCAAAAATAGTGTAGTGAACAGTATCATTGTATGTGTTTGTGATTGGACCTGTAAAGTAAAGGCTGCTAGGGAAGACAAAAATCTCTCTGAAAATCCAGTGAAGTAATTTCACATTTAATGATTAAAGATCCCTTCCAATGAAAAGCATGTTACTAATGTTGTTCACACGTCAATGGGAAGTTCTTCATCTGCTACAAGACATATGTTTTTCTTTGAAAGTTCATTCTTCCAAGCACTGTCTCAAAAACACACATTCAGTTCCAACGTCACACATCTGAGGAAGCAAACCCTTCAACTGGTGGGGGGGTTCCTTCTGCGCCTTTCATGTCATTAGCACTCTGCGATGAAACGGGTGGTATCAGAGGAGAAGCCCGGTGTTGTATAACTGTTTAACTCGCTCTGTTCAACTCTCATTAGTTACAAAACGATGTCAGAGACGTGTTCTGTTTTCAATTGTAAAGGAGCTAACTTGTCAGAGCTGGTGATCAAGGTTCATCTAACAGGGATCTGCCCCAATCCCAATATGTATTCAAGAAAGCATTGATAATATGATGAGAATAACAGATATTCTTTATTACTAGAATGAACCAGATGTGCACCACTGCACAGCAATGAGCTCTGCTGTCACAGCTACCACACAGTCTTAGTCTATCTAATGCTAATTTGTTCATCTGGTTACGTTTGTTATGATCCCGGGTGGATTTAATAGAGGCGGCAATATAAATAAAGTAAATTTAGGCAATTTTTAGGAATAAAGTAATTGTTTTGGAGTTCTAAATATGCACCTTTGATGAGCATTGATGTGTTTTGAAGGGTTAAATCAACACCTGATATCACTTTCTAAACTGTGTGTCCTGGTGGCCATTTAATAATATTATTAGAAGGTATTACCATCAAAAACACCCCTAACTGATGTTTTTTCTCCCCAACAGGAAATTGATGGAAAGTCCCTTCTCCTGATGCAACGAAGTGACGTGTTGACCGGTTTATCAATCCGACTCGGGCCGGCCCTAAAAATCTACGAGCGTCATGTAAAGGTGCTGCAGAGGACCCACTTCCTGGAATGCGAAGACCTCTGAGGTGGCGATTCATCTGTGGGACCATCATGACGGACAGATAATGCTGCGTTGAACCAGACGTGCATGCAGTGCCCTTTCCCACCAGGATCCTGCCACCCACCTTCATATATATTATATGTAGAAGACGCGAGGAGCGGGAAAGGCTACTGTGGAATTATCTTTCACTGTGAGAAGGACCAGTAACTACAAGACATTCATCCTACCTCTCATTATGGTCTTTTCGTTTTCATTTCACCCACGTACAATTGCACGGTTAAAGGAAAGGGCTGCTGTTGATGGTATATTTTAAAGCGCAGCAGCAGTGACCTTTTCTGCAAGATGGATAATGCAGCCAGTGAAGGGGACCGGGTCGTGCGAAAATTGGACTGCCTATAGGCTAATGAACCCGTAGAGACATGACTGTGTAGCGCTGTGGCCAAAGTGTTGTCACAGTTCTGGGTCCAGAGGAAAGTTTTTACAGGGTTTCCTCCCTTTATCTTCCTTTCTGTTAGTCCAAGTCACACAGATTAGCATAAAGCACATGTGTTGCTATCCTGTTCTCATCTGATGTCCTTGAGTAGATTTCATACGTGCATATCTGCATCTCAATTTGTAAGTCTGATTCCTGATTCATCATGCCACAAGATCGCTGCTGATATAACAAATATGATATAAACCTTCTCACTGGAGGGGCAAAATGTTGTTTTTTCTCTTTTTATATCGTGTTTAGAAACGACTTGGATCCAACATAACAGTTTCCTTTTTCAGAAAAAGTGACCAGGAGAAGTGCAGCGTAATTGAATATGCTTTCAAACAAGAGCACAGTAATGAAATATATAATGTTAATGTGATACTGAATATGTTGTTTTAAATTGAATACAGCTGCTCAGTTACTGTTCATGGAGCAGATATCTTGATCAAATATTTTCAAATATGTTATCACCCATTTATTAAACTGTCCATTGTCTCTTTGTGTTGTGATATAAGCCAGCCACTTCAATTGTAACATTCCATATGATGTCGTCTACATCTCCAATGTATCTCCTCCCCTTTTTATCTGTAACTTCTTCCAGAGTCATAAATAAAGCTCATGCCTTTCAGTTCAGTCACTTGTTTTGTTTATTGTCCTTTTATTTAACATTTCAGTTAGAAACGGACATCTGAGTGGGACAGCGTCAGATACAAATACAACTGACAATGCACACAAATGTTCACAACCCCTGTTAATGGTTTGACCGACAGAGAAACTAGATCGACCATATTTTCTCACCACAATTTTATTAAAGAAATAAGTATAATTTCTTGTCTATGATTCATACTTGGATGTTTGTGCATTCTGTCAGCAGAGTGCACATTCTTTTTTTTTTAAGTGCATTAATGGCACAGAAAAGGGAAGAAAACATTCCTTAACCACATATATATTTTGGGAATCAGCATACAGTTTATAATCCAGGACTAATCGCACTGCCACACTATTAAGATCCCTTGGATCAGTCCGATCAGTGGAATCCTGCATGGAGCCAAAAAGCTGTCAGCTCCAGGCTGCACTATAGTTTGACAATGCAGATTAGCCTCTTGGCTTCCAAACTCTGGAAAAACCTACCGACTAGGATGCCAAAAGCTATGAAAATAATATATTTTAAAATAAAACAACACTCTCCTTCAAACATTTTTACAATTTACCAAAGAAGCAGAACAAGAAGAGACATATTGTCGTCCGCTTGCTCTTCACAAACATGAAATTAAGACTTTGCTGTATTTAGCTCCGAAAGGCTTCCTTTGCCTGTAACAGTGTTTTATAAACCGACACTGGTTTGTGACTGGAACTGCCACTCTATGAGACAGAGTAACAAGTAAAGAAGCATTACCGTACATGTAGTGCTTAAAATCCCTTCATGCTGCCGACCTCAGCAGCCCAGTGGAGGCAGGGGCCTGTAAAGTGGAACTGTTTGTCAAAGCAACAGTTTTTCTCCACCAGGCTCTACAGGATGAAGGGGAGTATTGAGGAGCGCAGGGTGGGATAATCTCTGAACTCCTTTAAGTAGCTGCGGTGTTTGCCTTTGGCCCACACGGTCATCTGGATGAAGGCCACAATAGTGAAGAAAGCCACGGGCACACACTGGGTCATCACCGTGAAGCCGATCCAGGAGCCCAGCTGTTTACGCGCAAACACAGAAACCCACATGCATCCGTCAGTATGCAGATGCAGATATATTTTACAGCTCCATGGGGCAGCTGTAAAATATAGTGTCACCAGAAGATGGCAGCAAAAGTGCATTTGAGCTACAAGGTCGTTCAACATCATGAACAGAGTGTTGAAACGCTGCAAAATAAATAACCAAACAACAAACATTTGAAAAGTAAAACAAGAAGAAAATAATGAATATCATTATGATTGAATATAAAATATCCACTACTGAATTTTCACATTTGAATTCAACATTATCTGAACTGTAAATATTCAACCTAGAATTGACACATTTTTTCTAAATCATCTTTGATATCTTTTTTCAGTAAGATCATGCCTGAGTGGGTTCATGTATTTCCTCACCTCGTATGTATAGTTTGGACAAGAGACCAACCAAAAAATCCATGTGAAGGGATTTTTCATAGGGTAGGGAATCTTCTTGACTTTTGAACCTAAGATGACGGGAAACCACAATTCAGACCAGGTCTTTAATTATAATATGTATTTGGAGAAACATATCCGGTCTGATATTCATATGAAATACCCCCAGCCCCTTCCGTATACATTGATCTTAAAAATATAACATAAATAAAACGTGCTTCGCTACAACAGGAAATCATGCACCCCAACCTGAAATAATAATTAGCAGAGCAATAATGATTTTAGCTAAATGTAACATGTTGCTAATTGATCAACTATCTCAGGACACAGTTGCACTCTGGGTCACAGGACTCCTCAGATTTGCCCCCAATGCCACTGAACTAAAGTTTTAAATTGTTCACCTGGTTGTTTGAGGCTACGAAGTGCGACATGGATGGAAAAATTACCCAGTTGACAGAACTGTGGGAATAAAGACAATCATGGGATGAGGATCTACATCACGATTAGTTGTTGGATGATTTCATCACTGAGCCAGAAACACACATCTCACACTTACCAAGAACATGTAAAGTCCTGTATTCACCTGCTGCTGCCCGTACACTGTGCATGTGTCACAGAAAAATGGATAAAGCCAAATTTAACTGAAACTGAGATGATATTAAGTATTGCTGCTTTCAGCACTTACAAGCTGGCGTGTAGAGAGGGTGGTTAATGTAGTACGCCATCCAAGCTGCAGTGCACCAGTAGTAGCCACAGTTCTAGAATAGAAGACGATATTATGTTGTCACGAGCTGCCAAGCTGTCAAGATGGTTCAGATTTCTGAGAACGATTACACGGCACCAAAACTGTTTGTCACATTCAAAGTATTCAGCACGGTTACCTTAAATATGTTTCTGAGAGGCATGGTCCCGTGGGAGATACGATGGACAAACATTGTCTCCAGGATCCTCTTGATGTAGTGGAAGGAGTGACACATGCAGGCCAAGCTGTACCAGGACGCACACAAAACACGTAGGTATTTAACTGTGATTAATACATACTGCAGTCCATTACTGAGGCTATGACTCAGAGACAGCATAACAACATGCTTCACAACAGTTTTTCACGTGGATGGGGCCTCTGTCGTAAGGCTGCGATCATGTCACAGCAACGTCGCAACGGATCCTCAAAAACACAGGCGAGCTGGCACTCACTGTACGATCCAAAGCTTGCTGCTGGTGAAGTCATATTTGGGAGCGTAGATGAAGGGAAGACGGAAGTAGAACATTAAATAGATGAGCAGCGGACCGGCACACTCTGCCAGGAACACCTGGAGTCAGACAGAGATATCCAATATTCAATATTGTTTTCTTATTGATTTGAAACAAGTGCATAAATATGCAAAACACAACCAAATATAAATTAAACCATTAACTTTCTCTAGTGGAACATACACCAGATAGTACAAAAACGTATTAATAGCATAGGAAATTCGTCTAAACTCCCTGTATGTGACACCAAGTTGGTTTTGTGTTTCACGCAGCCATTCAGTGCAGCAACACTGGTATTCAACACGTACCCATGGAGTAAAGAGATACAACTTTTAATACCAGCTTTCACTCAATGATATGATCAAGCGTAGCAGCTCACTCTGACGTTACAACTGATATCTGAATCAGCACCTGGAGCAGAGTTCCGGCTCAGCCTGCCGAATAGCTACAGGTGAGCTTCACTTCATGCTCCTGCACCCACACTGGTGTCAATCTACATCATGACAGGGCACCAGGAGGTTTGTGCCAGGGATTTGTAGGACAGAGAATGCAGAGGGTTCAGGGTGAATATACAGACACTGTGATAGACAAGGGAGAGGTCAGGGAGATAAACACCTTTGCGAGAAATGAGGCCACGAGATTAAATGTCCTAGAACAAAGGACAGGCGGTGCAGGAGGTGAGAGAAAAAATAACTAGATTAAATGGCCTTTATCTGTTACTGTGGGTTGATATCTATATTTAAGACTAATTGAGTGGGTGACAAAGTGTCTGTTTATATGTAGAATAAAATAATTTTAAAAGGCCTAAACACAGGCCTTTTGTATTTTTACAACTTAAAGTATGTTAAGTTAAGTTAAATTAAGTTAAGTTAAGTTAAGTGCAGACCATTTTGCAACACAAAGCGCTCACACTTATTATCATCTAAATGAGAAATGTTGCATTTATGAAGTTAAGTTTCAGCTGAATTAAGACAATTAACATGTAAGCTTACATTTCATGAAAAGGACCATGTAGATCGTAATTGTTTGCATTAAAGAGTTTTCTTTTAAAGGACCTGGGAATTTGGTAATGCCGGTGCAAAGGAGAGGAATAGGGTGTTGCTGCAGCTTTTTGTGTAATGAGAAGTTTAAGAACCCCAATTCTGACAGATAGAGGATCGTACTTATTATTTAGGTTGCTATCTGCTTCTTCACCACTAGATGCCACTAAATGCTTCACCTTTAAGAGGATTACTGCAATATCTTGAAAGAAGAAGCATCTTTGAACTAGTTAGTCATACTTTTCAAAAGTGACAAACATGACATGAAGGGAAACAAATGAACGTTCAGAGGTTCAAAGAATCTAAAACATGTCAAATGTGTGTTGAAAATAGCTCAGGGTTTATGTACACATGCAGGCACAAAAATGTGTGCGCGTGGGAGTGTAAATCATGTCGTGTGCACAGGTGAACTCACGGTTCCCCATGTGAGTTGGGATCCGAGGTCGCTGAAGTAAAAACTGGCTGTGGTTCCCACGGGGAGTGTTTGTAGAACGTCCTCATCCCTGAGACACTTGGCCTCTGTAAAACATGACCGTCCACAATAATCAGCACGAGATGAGACCAAACAGCATCCTAGGACTTGATCACAGCATCCATCAATCAACTTAGATCAATAATAGCTCATTTAGAAAAATTGTCTGGAAGTCGTACTTGGATCCAAACGCAGGGATTGTCTGGCCGGGTACCACTTTGGATCTGTCGAAATGAAAAGCACCTTTACTCTTGGAATTTTGGAGGGATTTGTTTCGATACAAAATAAAGAGCAACCAAATACAAAATTCCAAGTTTCTTAAACGTACGTACATGACTTCTGAAACATAGTCTTGATATCCAAAACAGTGGCAGTTGGCTCCACCTGCAATCAAAATGTAAAAGTAAACCATGATGTTATAGTTTGTGTTTGGTGATGGTCAGGATTAAGTGTTTATTTCTTGAATCAGTGTTTTTGATTGCAAGACTGTGTGCGAATGTGACTTATGGCAAAAAAACAAAACATTTTATACAACACATATTTTTGTTTTAGTAGTATTTTCATGTGCCCATTTAATAATTCCCACAAAAATACATCAAATATGTTGGTAGAGTTCTAACCGTCCACCTCCAGTGGATCCCTCGTGGTTAGAGCTTGACCCTGCACATGTACAAAAGCTGCTAATAACGTGTGTCTTTCTGCCTGTTGCGCCGGTGCAAGGTAGGCATGTACTGTAACTGGAACATAAAATTCAAGGCATCAGAGGAGGGAATTCTCACCTCCTAACTGCAACCCTCGCTCAATAAACCTAACTTAATGGCTGCACTTGACCGACCGCCTGCGAAGCCGATGATTATCTGCAAAATCACCCATCTGCTCATTGTGATGACTCTGTAGTTCCTGAAAATGTGTTTCCTCTGACGTCACAGCAAAGTCATCACAATCTCTGCTTATACTACTTTTAGAAAAGATTTTCCACCATTGAATCTTCACGAGGAGGTGATAGTGTATGTGATTTGTCATTTGTCAGGCGTGCACACATCTATGATCGGAATACATTGTGCACTAGTTAAAAAAAGAATTATCAGTACCAACAAGTATTATTAAACCAACGTCCTGCCACTCACCTTGTCCAGCAGTAATAGTTTCTCCTTAGTCTTCCGGTCCACTATTTCCACTTCAAAGTAAACAATCCGTTTGGCCTTTTTGGGAGGTTTTGGTCTTGGCCTTGATGAAGACTTCTTATCAGCTTCTGCATTATTCACACTCTTTGCCTCTAAGGCGAGTACATCCATGACACTGTTTGATCCCAAACCTCAATTGCCTGGTTAAATATCTGTGATATGGTGACGCTGGTTGTCCTCTGCTGGTATGGAAAGCAGATCCTAGCTCACCCTCTGCAGAAGTGTCAGTCCAACACAAGTTTCTTCTTCGGTGTCTTTCGGACTCTCAGCTTTCACCTCCAGAAGAAGAGTGGGAGGAATATGTGAGACCATAAATATCCTTTCCCAGTTAGAGTGTGTTGATGCAAGAGAGAGAGGAAGAAAGAAAATGTCTAGAAGACCTGTCTTTAAGATAAGATAGAGCATGAAGTGTAACTGATCCTCACCTGAATAGCCGGCTCTTCATGACCCTGAGCCCACGTCATGCAACGAAACGCACTGAAGACGAAATCGGAGAGCCACAAGAAATAATCCATAGCGCCATTTGCAAGGCTAAATATAAGTCGCCTGATTTGCTCTGCACCCAACCGCTTGGTAACCTTGGGAAGCCACATACAACCCTACCCGGTGACAGATGCCAATGTGCTCTCATTAAACCTATAAGACACATCTTCAGTCGACCCTGCTCCTCGCTTGGTTGTGCAATAACGGGCCGCATTAATAGACTGATCAACGGGATGAAAGACCTCGACATGCCAACACATCACCTCCCCCAGACCACCTGATATTCTATTCTCTTTCTGACCTCCAGAACAAAGACAAGCATGTTTGTTTTACAGCCTGCAGGGTTCGAAGTTTGTGAATGAGCAACAGTGTTTCTAAAATACTTCTTTGTAGTGGGCGGAGGGTGAAGAAAATGCTGATTGGGAGAAGAGCAGAGATGCCTGTCATCACCGAGTGTCAACTCCCCATAGCCCATAGCCCAGTGCAAATCTATATTCTATTCTCTATTTATAACCAGTAGGAGCAGTCCAAGGCAGCAGCAGGCAGTGGTATCACCATTTGCATTCAAAGGTCATTTTTGACTTTTGCATTTTTTTATATCAATTATCAGTAATGCAAAAACATAAATTATGACAAATATATGTTGACCTGCTTTCTTTTACATGTCACCCCTGCATTTACTGATAGCTATAGCATGGGCTCCATGGAATCATTGATTTTAAAAACCTGACATGGTTAGTCAATTTACATTCTTTCAGTCAAAATGTCACATTCACAGTTTATTATAAGAGTCTGTAAAATGCCTTGTTTCATCATACCTGACACTTTTATCATAAACATTGCGGTTCTAGACATGAAACATAAAATTAAATTCTAATCTAAGAGATTTTGTGACTTTTTGTGCAATACCTGCGTGTTTTATTAACAACATTTTTAAACATACACTGTATTAATGTCTGCAGTACCTATACACGAACAGAATCAGCGCATGCGCACTTATTTTAAAGTATTACTAAAAGCGATGACATCTCATACACAAAGCAATTAATGTATTCAGGCTAACAAGGAAGTGTCATCTCACTCTGCATAACTCGTGCTAAATACATTTGTTTAAAAATTGTTAATTTAAAGAAAGATCGACGACCGGTGTCGGTCCACCGCGGCTCGAACGAAGCCGGAAATCGTAAGAGGGAAATATCTTGTCTCGGTAGTGATGATGATGACACACATCATTCAGCAGCGCCTATTTCTTCCAGAAGTTTCCTCTCACGGTTGCACATTGACCCGAACCTACGGACAGTCCTGGACGGGCATGTTGTAGAAAGTTGTGTCGTTTGATTTCAGTGACATTTTTTCCTTCATCCCAGCGAAGAGCACAAAGTTGTGTACAGACTGGGATAAGTAAAGGAAGCTAACCTTGACCGTTAGCTAGCCGGCTAGTGTCCGCAGTGATAACAGCTGCTGCAAGGCTCGTTAAACTGCTCGACGTGCGGGACAGGCTGGATGAGGCTGAGGTGTCACTGCTGACAATGTTTTCATGAAGTGGAGGAAGGAGTAACCGGTCATTGTAATGGGTAAAGATTACTACAAACTGCTAGGAATAGCCAAAGGTGCCTCAGAAGATGAGATAAAAAAGGCGTACAGGAAACAGGCCCTGCGCTATCATCCTGACAAAAACAAATCTGCCGGAGCAGAGGATAAATTCAAGGAGATTGCTGAAGCCTATGATGTCCTCAGTGATGCCAAGAAAAAAGACATTTATGATCGATACGGCGAAGAAGGTAACTAAACTCGTCTCCACGTAACTTAAATTGACATTGGTTTGTAGTTTGTATGAACCACTAACGTTGGGATGTTCCTATTATTTTCCTGTAATTTAAAAAAAATGTGCACGATTACGTTAATGCAGCCCCTTAGTCAATATTGTGTGTGATATCTTTCTGCACCAGCAACCACACAATGCAGGTGTGTGTGTGTGAGTGTTTGAACACAATAGCTGTAGAACTTGCTAGAAACAACCAGTTCTTGCTTGTCAGTCTGCTCCTGACCTGTTTAACCAGTCAATAAATGCAGATTTGCCTTGAGGCTTTCACTGTCCACATTCCTACGGTCAGACACAAGAGACACACATATCTTACTTTAAGGGGTATAAGAAAGTCAAAAATTTAACAAAATAGCCATGTACCCCCATCTCTTATGTTAGCTTGCAATATATCCGTTTATGTATTTAATATGTTGCTCAATTAATAGTTTACTGGATAAATTAAACAGCTGTGCAAAAACAGACTGTATAAAAGAAAGGGGCATGGCCTACATGCTGTCACACCCATTGGTTTGTGTTAACATTGTTATTTGATTTAAACATTTTCAGCTGTAGATATGCAGAACATTTTATTATATTCTTGTTAAAACACAGAAGGTCTGTAGTGTTGTGTTTTTGCATTGACAACGTAGCCATGAAAATGTCCATGTATGCATGTGCATGTGCATATGTGAGAGTCCGAGTCTAAAGCAGGAGAGGGATTGACTGACTTGGGTGTGAGAGATGAGATGATGCTTTACTGAAGTAATGGCACAAAGTTAGAGATTTTTTTATGAAATATGTTTAGTTTGGCCATATTTTGATGGCTGTGGTGATCATGTCAACCACAGAAAACTAATGTTTGTCCTTGTCTGCGTATCTTTAGGATTAAAGGGTTCAGCTGGTGGTGGAGGTGGAGGACACGGTGGTCAAAACTACAACTACACCTTCCATGGAGACCCTCATGCAATTTTCACTGAGTTTTTTGGCGGCCGCAGCCCTTTTGATCACCTCTTCACACAGAATGGGGAGGACACTATGGACATGAATGACCCCTTCTCAGCATTTGGCATGGGAGGGCTTGGAGGAATGGGTGGGTTTCAGAGGTCCTTTAAACACCCACCGGGACGCCCTCACAGAGCACACGAGAAAAAGAAAGACCCGCCTGTGGTGCATGAACTGAAGGTGAGTCTCGAGGAGGTCTTCTCAGGCTGCACCAAAAAGATGAAGATTTCCCGCAAGAGACTGAACCATGACGGCTGCACCATGCGCAGCGAGGACACTATTCTATCAGTTGATATCAAACGTGGCTGGAAAGAAGGGACAAAAATCACCTTTCCCAGGGAGGGAGATGAAACCCCAACCAACATTCCTGCAGACGTGGTGTTTGTAGTTAAAGACAAACCCCACCCGATGTTCAAAAGAGAGGGCTCAGACATAATTTACCCTGCAAAAATATCCCTCAGAGATGTAAGTGAACACTGACGCTATAACTATTTAACCATAACCATTTCTTATCAGAACCCTTTCCAGTTGCTTTTCTGTTGACTTCTACAACTACTTGTTGCAAGTCATATCATTCACTTCATATAACTATGAAGACTTGAGCATTGATCATAATTGTCTCACTTCTCTATCTGTCTCTTTTCAGGCTTTGTGTGGATGCACAGTCAACGCTCCCACACTGGATGGCCGGACCATCACTGTGACCTCGAGAGATGTTGTCAAGCCTGGAATGAAAAAGCGCATTGCTGGAGAAGGGCTGCCATTGTCCAAATGTCCTGAGAAAAGAGGTGACATGATTTTGGACTTCACTGTTAAATTCCCTGACAAACTGGGCCAAAACAGCCGTGATGCACTCAGGCAAATTCTCCCACAATGACATGAAATAACTGACGTTTCCCCCTGAAATTCCCCAAAACATTTTCAATGCTACTTACCAGAGCACCTTTATAATTCAGCCTGGACATTTTAGGCTCAGGGCACAGTCACTTCCACTGTCTTAACACTAAATCCATCTTTAATCAAGGCAGTTTGTCTTCAGACTAGAAAACTGACAGAACAGCTGAGTGTAGTATCGGCATTCAGCTTGGGTTCACTAAATGTGCTTTGCGACGGAAGGAACTCCATCATAGTTCTAAGAGCTGTTGGAGGAACTGCAACGTTTTTGTGTTTGCACTGCAGGATCTGGGAAGGATCGTAGATGTTAGAACATTTGTGGAACCTTTTTATCTCCTGCTTCAGGATGAGTTCTTTACGAGAAGAGAAACAGTGATTTGTTGAAGACGAGAGTCGATGCAGCATCTACACTTCTCTATTTGTCTGTTGTCAAGTGATGAATTGTGGTTTGGCTGCAAAAAGTAGATAGTTAAACAATTTTAGGCAAATCTCACCAATTTGTGTTTGGGCCTCAAGTGAAGCCAAGTTCACACTACAGGATAAACAAACTCATCAGATCAGTGACGTGTTCACATGTAGTGTGAACTAGGAATTAGCATGCAGCAGCTAATTAACAATACCTCAGGTGCATTGCTGCATGCAACATGTAGCTACATTACTCAACAGGACATGATTTGGTTACTGTTCGGTAAGAATTTAGACTGAAACAAGACATGGCCCCTGATAGGTGAGAACATTTAAAGATATTTTTGTAATAAAAATGCACTGATCTGATCTGTGGTAATGGAACCTTGTTTAGTATCAGTATAAGCCAGACGTGACCAATTTGAATTATATTTGTTTTCTTTCTTACTTTCGTCATAAAACTCAGTGTCAGCTGACGGTAACAGTCATAGTCACATTATTCACTTCAATATACACAGAACCCTAAAATCAATAGCGTATGGACATCTTCAGATGTGATTTAAGAATTGATTCAATTTATATAACTTCCAATGATGTAGCTTTATGTTAAGTAGTTTTTAGATTAAAGACACATAGATCAGAACCTCGTAGCAGCTTATATACCCCAGTTTAGGATTCCAAACCACCATCAGGAGAAAAAAAGCTGACTTATGCATCTCTGGTTTTGAAGATGACACCTATTGCAAATGTTTACGTTCTAGTTTATCCAGGAGGATTACTTGTGAAAAATGTTTTTGTGGAGACTTTTTGTGCCAAACAATTGTACCCGTAGTAATATGTGTGAGTGTGTGTCTGTGGAAAAGTATGTTGAGAAGCATGTGTGTATCGTGTCGTGTGGCTAACAAAATACCAAAATGTTAAGCTATTTAGTTAATTCGTACTCGTCAAGGATGATATTTTATTTCCTCTTCATCTGTTCTTACTCCCTCTGTGTGACTAGGTATTCGATCTAAAGCCAGTCAGTATATTTTTTTTACCTGGCATGTTATAAATCTGAATCATTCTGGTATGAGGTTAATTTGTTTCAAGAATTTTCAAGCTTTTAGATTCGGTCTCACCACTGAGTGCAAGAATATGTTTTCTTTCAGATTATCTTCTCCATCATATTTTCCATTAGAGCTTATAGTTCAACAGGAATTCAAACAAACTAGAATAAAACTCTCCAGTGCATAGACCTCCGCCAAATAACAGATACGTGGATCTGCTGAAAAATTACCTTTTTTTTTCTCTCTCTTTGGCACGTCCTCCTCAATTCCTGCAAGTTTTTTGAGAACCGGTTGGCTAGTTTTTGCATAACCTCGCAGAAGGACAACAAGTGGGGGGAAATGTAACCTCGTTAGTGGAGGTAACTTTGAAACTCTAATATTTACATCCTGTGCACTTTTCACTTTAGTAATGATCGAAGTTTGTAAATCAGCCTGTTCATTTGCAGATTTCAAAGGATTTTCAGTATTGTTTGACTGAGAAAATATATACTTAGGCAGCCTTTCTTTGCCTCCTCACACTGCTCCTACTGGAGTTTTAAGTTTCTTATTGACACAAACATGTGGTTTAACATGAATGTAGAGATGTGTAATCTCTAAATTTTACTTTTTTGTTTTATTAAACAAATATCAGCTCTTTTTTTGCAATTGTTTTCCTTTTTTTAGGGAAAACGTGTAAGCATTTATTGTTTTACCTCTTGTTCATGTTGTATTGAAGACCTTCTGTTTGGGATTTAAGATATTTTGTTTGTTAACAACAACGCTTTTATGAATTGATAGTAGGGTGATTCTTTTTTAATTCTTTCTGATGCTGTGATGATTTGCATTACCACATTAAAGAGGATGGCAAACAAAACGGCAATGACTCGTCATCTATTATGGTCTGTACTTTATTGATTATGAAGTAATGATTTATTATGTTTCTCTGTATTCTGTGATAACAAAAAAAAAATTGAATTACTGTCCTTTTATTCTTGGTCTCCTTTGACATTCCATTGATCAGAAGATTGATTGATCCACACAAATCTATAATACATCACTATAGTATAAATAAGATTACTCTGGTGAAAGCTGAGAACTTATTAAAAACAACAGGTGTTAATGTGTCCACATCAATACGGAAACATGGAAATCTTTGTTGAGTTAGCAATTGTATGCATTGTCGCCCTCTGGTGGTCACAGTACATACCTACACATTCGAGTGAAGTGTACACCGGAAGGGGATCGTCTTGATAAGTAAGTGTAAGATTGTAATTACACATTTCAAATGAAGAAAGCAACACAATAGAACATGAAACTTATTGATGCAGAATGACTGACAATCTTACCACTGACAACCCAAACAGAACAACAAATTTTCCAATCACGAGTTTTCCTTCTTTCTAATCACACACTTCTAGCGTGTAAGGTAAACACATATACTTACAGTGTAATTTATTACAGTAGTCGAGGAGCTATGTAACTAAAGTTAGGTAGCAAGACATAATTAGCCACCATCTCCTGTTACAGGTAACACGCCTTGCACATTTTACTCGTCTGACGTCTCCCCGACTGTCTGTACCACTGAACGCCTATAATGTTACTATCAGCCCCTCTGGTTCAAAATATTTGAAATAAAACATTGAAAGAGACTTTTTTCCGATTAAGACGGTGGACAGAGCAAAGGTAAATAAAACAATGAGTTTCATTCCCCCTTAAGAATGAAAGTTTGGTCCCTTTGTATTAAGATTCCCGTTTTACTTAACAGTCCACAACTGAAAATGTCTGAGAATTACGAGGAAACCCGAAGGCGTCATGTTCCACCCCTGCTGGGCTGACAGAAAGCTAACGGTAATCTACAGCAGCGTACCGACACACACCACTCACACACGGGAACGCAGACTCGTTCACAGCCTGTCAACGCTAAATCAATTTGTCAGCAGAAGGGGGAAACTAATTTCACTTTGTTCGCGAACGTTTGCGTTATATTTTATTTCACACAGTAGCACCGTTAGCAGGCTAAGCTAGAAGGAAGAGCTAACGACAGTTGGCTAAAAGTCTTGCTCCGGTAAGAATGACTGGCCTGCCATCTTCATTCCCAATTGTTCACAGTTAGTTAGCGATTACTTAAGCTAGCCAACTAACCTCAGTTCACGATACATATTAACGTTAGAATTTGTACTGAGTGAGCCTCCGTTTTTAAGGAGCTAAGTGCTATGTTGTTAGCTACCTGAGATTGTCAGACGTCTGTGTTGCTAGAAGTGACATATGTGGAAATATGTCTCAGAGCTAGCACCTTAAATTAGCTTTATCTGGTATCATGACAATGCTAAGCTAACGATAAGAAAGCACTGCAATACCGAATATTTATTTAATATCAGCTACATTATATTCCTTTGTATAGTATGTAAAGGTATAGGATGTGTAATATGTAATGCTGTTGGTAAATTAAAGTAAAATAGTGTCTGTCTCTGTTTACAGCTGAAGACCACCCACTACACCCCACTGAGCTGGACAGCTATGTGAGCTGCTCCGATGAAGGGATTTATATGTCCAAATAGTGCTTGGTTATGACAGCTTTTAAGCTTGTCCAGAGGACCAGATAATTTCTGAACATCCAACAAACCTGCAGCTGATTTTGCTGAAAAAGTGTATGTTGGCCTTAATTGTGGCATAACTTCAGAGCATCCTCCACTCCCTTAGCTCTCCCTGTAGGTCTACTATGCCTCTGGGCTTGGGAAGAAGGAAGAAGGCGTCCCCGTTAGTAGAGAACGAGGAAGCGGAGCCTATCCGCGCAGGTCTCAATGTACCAGGTATGGATGGCCTAGATGGAGGTGTCCTGGGGCTGGGAGAAGGTGCCACCTCCGAAGGTCTGCCTCCTCCACCCAGCAGCATGCGACCTCGTCTCATCTTCCACACACAGCTCGCTCATGGCAGCCCAACCGGCCGCATTGAGGGCTTCAGTAATGTGCGGGAGCTCTACGCTAAGATAGGTGAAGCCTTCGGGATACCGCCGGCTGAGGTGAGCCGTTCTGCAGATTTTACAGGGAAATACTTTTGCTTAAGTTCAACAGCAGAAACATTATTGTGGTTTACATTTTTTTTTGTTTTTCTTCACAGGTTATGTTTTGCACACTGAACACTCACAAAGTGGACATGGATAAACTGTTGGGAGGGCAGATTGGGTTAGAGGACTTTATTTTTGCCCACATTAAAGGCCAGCGAAAAGAAATAGAGGTGTTCAAAGGAGAGGATGCATTAGGGTTGACGATCACTGATAATGGAGCTGGCTATGCTTTCATCAAGGTGAGTAATGTTAAGATGGAAAACAGTTGATTGTCTTTGACTTAAAGATCCACAGGGAATGACATAACCTAAATAAACCGCTGAACATAGTTTACAATGTGAAGTTAATGGTGTAGGAAAACGATGAGCTGGATAGAGATTTAAGTTACTCATTTGAGTTTTGCTCTTTTCAGAGAATCAGAGAGGGGAGCATCATTCACCAGATCCAGGTCATCAATGTCGGTGATATGATCGAGTCGATCAACGGCCATCGCCTGATTGGCTGTCGACACTACGAGGTGGCCAAGATGCTGAAGGAGCTGCCAAAAGGGAAGGATTTCACCATCAAGCTGGTGGAACCTCTCAAAGCCTTTGGTAGGTTTGGGAAGGGAAAAAAGTCATGTGAGTTGTAGGGTTTGGAAGGATATTATTTAGATGACTCCGCCTCGGAGCACAACTGGCATCTTAACCTCTGCACTACCTGGACACTCAGCACTCACTGGAATACAAAGAAGTCGTTCATTCTTTTAATTAAAAATACTTCAACTTCTATATTAAATGTCAAGACACCGTCAGGGTGTTTTATTTTGAAAAACGACCGGATGCAATTCCATTCGTTTGTCTGACTTCCTGTCCCGCTTGACTTGCTCAATGCAGATTGACGCCGCTTCTGTCAAAAATAGACTGGGCGTGTATTTATAGTGAATCACAATAGTGAGCTGCTTCTGAAATGCCTGTGGCGCTTCTGGTGGAATCCCAATCATTTTCTAGAGTGGGCATGATGTGCTCTGGATCAAGCTGGTGTTGCTGTTACCAGATTTGTAGTTCATCTACACACAAACAATCAATAGACACATACCTGAAATGGGGAAATGTGCTCTGAAAATGTTAAGGCACATGTGAAACACATGATTGCACAATTATTCAGTTAGGTCCCTTATAGGGGCATTTTATTCACTGTAAAGACTTTACACAATGTTTTTGTTTGCGTGATTCACTCAAGATAGTCTATCTAGAGGAGGTGTTCTGGAGTAAAACGTGTCACAGGGAATGAGAAGGCTTGATTGTTGGACATAGGATTGTACACATTGTAAAGAGGTCACTATTTACATGCTGTTTGCAGACATGATTGGCCAGCGGTCTGGAGGGTCCAGGTCATCGTCAGGGGTACAGCTGGGGACTGGAAGAGGAACTCTACGGCTGCGTTCTAAAGGTCCTGCTACTGTGGAGGAACTGGTGAGAGTGCCTACAACACCTGTGGACTAAAAGCAGTCTGTACTATTTAGAAAATGTAATGTCTGTTTGATTTTCTTTCTGCAGCCATCTGCTTTTGAGGAAAAGGCCATTGAGAAGGTGGATGACCTGCTTGAGAGCTACATGGGCATCAGAGACAGCGAGCTGGGTATGTGTGTGTGTGTGTGTGTGTGTGTGTTTGGTGTTGGCTCCACTGTTATGATTAGTTGATATGATCTGATTCTGATTTGCTTGCGTTCATTGAATATTCTCTCTTCATCACAGCGGCCACCATGGTGGAGTTGGGAAAGGACAAAAAGAACCCTGATGAATTTGCTGAGGCTTTAGATGAACACCTGGGGGACTTTGCCTTCCCAGACGAATTTGTTTTTGACGTCTGGGGAGCCATCGGTGATGCTAAGGTTGGGCGGGTGTAACCACCGAAACTAATGGAGCAGAACAACCTTTTGTTTGTGTGTGTGTGTGTGTGTCACCCACAACATTCAACACTGCTAGGAAACACTACACTACTGTCATGAGTTTGATATTATTCTGGTGAATACTCCCGAGGTTTTTAATTCAGTTTTGGGAGACTTGGACTAGACAAAGAGGATATGTTCATTCTGTGGGAGAACAACCTGACTGTTATGACTCCCAAGTGCTTTTATTTGTCTTCCTGTGTTTCCCAGAAACTACAAGCACGCATATGAGCTTTCCCCTTGACTGCATCACCTGAACCTGCATGTCATTGTTGTAGTTGCGGGCAGTGAAACAAGCACAGCACAAGACTGTAAGGTGGGATAGATGAAAGACGACGGCTAACACAAAGTAGATATGTGATACTTTGTATAATTATGAGGTTTTTCCACTTTGAACTTTGTTGTCTAACAAGCAACAAAAGTGAACAGAGCAGCACAGTTATTGCAAGAACTTTGGCTTCAGCCTCTCCTTAAATACTGTGGTCCTGACCTGCTCAGTGTTACTGTTACAGACCATTTTGCAAGCATGTGCTGTTATTTTTATCTTCATAATAAATTTTGCTGGTTTTATGTTTTTTTAAGGATAAAATTTAGAGTTGCTGAAGGGTCCTAGTGAAGTGTAGCTCGCTGACTGAAAGATCAGTGGTGTTTGTTCACTGTTAACACATTCCATGCTGTAATGAAGTTAACTGTGCAGCAGCACGTTCCGGTTTTACTTTCATTTAACAGTGTTAAAGAAAATCAGTGCTAATTTTCTTGTATTGACGGTCATTGTGAAGGAATGAGAAGCGTATTGGTTTCTGTGTTTTTGAATTTATTTTTTATAGCTAGTGTTTTTATACAAATGATGTGATGTCCATTTCAAACAAGGTTTGTGGAACAAAGTCTGAAGCATTACAAAGCAGTGTTAAAGAGAAGTAAGTGATTAGACAGGCTGGTTGTGTAAAACAGAAGATGATTGTGTTCAAAACAAACATCTCCATTTCTCATTTCATGCGTTTCACGCATCTTTGTTAAGTGTGTCCGTTCTGGTGAGTGTTGCTGGAAATCAAGTGTGCTGTCACTGGAGCAGAAAGAGACCAAACTACTTCCATCACATGTCACTGTGACTTGTGTTGTTCAACAGGCAAAGATGCACAAACTACTCAACTCTGGCAAACGTCTTAAACTACTTTGTTACCTTTTCAGTATATCCAAATATATGAAGCTATTTTGTTGCAAGTTGAGTTTTTGTTTCACTCTTCAGAACAGATTATGTAATGAACACTGAGAAGAACATTATTTTAATGGCTTTGTATTACACTGTTGTCAATGTCTAATTAAAATGCAAATAACATCAACATGGCGTTTGTTTTTTCACAGTTTTGTTCTTCAGTTTGAAACTTGATGCACATTCAGTCATCACACTTTCATCTGTTTATATCGCTCAGATTATCTTTTACTGTTCGATACACGTCACGCTGCAAAGCTCCTGGAATGTTTTCCGGCATTTACAGGAACCATACCTACTGGTGTGTGTGTGTTTATGTTGTCACTCATGTGTCCTGAAATATACATGACATTTGGCTGGACAGTGAAATGGCTCAGCAGGGTATCAGAGGTAACGGATCCACCTGGTTAAACTTGATAGTGCTGGAAGGATCAGCAGGGTCACTGCTAGGTCTGGCATGCAAATCAAGGAAGGTGTCAAACTGAGGAGACCTGTCCTGCTACTATAAATGGGAGGGTGTACATCCAGCCAATATTCAAATATGCTTAAAATATCCCAAAATATAATCCTATTAACAACAACAGTATTACTGCAGGGTGTTGTGATATTTCACTTTAGATTTGTGCAGGATCAGGATCTTTAATGTTCCCATCAGCTGTTAAAGGTTCATGTATTATTGTAATACAACACCAATGAAAACACTTTAACAAGGACATGCATGGAAAGTTAGCGTCAATAACATCAATAGACATTTTGACGAAAAAAATTAATTTTGCTTCAAAATAAAAACTTTCCATTGAAAACAGGCTGTTTTCAGCATGCTAGTCATCCGGGCAGATGTTGTGCCCCCCAATGATGGTTGACTCCATGGCTACAGACATAATTCTGACATTTACTGGTCTTTCCACTTAAAAGCAAAACATAACAAAGTAGAGCACTTCCTGCAATATTCTACCTTTTCCAGTGAAAAACAAGACATGACTTTTCACTGAACTAGAGTTTTCCTGCTTCGGCGGCCCTGGTGTGAACACCAGATGAGGGCTGGTGACAAGACCTTTATTTACTAGGAGTGAAGTAAACCTGTTCTTCAAGTCTCTGTTGATCTATAACCCTCGTTGCACATAAACTGCCCATATTCTGTGTGGACTCTCACTGCAGTCAGTCTCTCATCTTCACAAAGAGCTGTGAGCTCCTTCTAACAGGTTGCATTTTCTGCAACAACCACAGCTGTAAAAGCGTCCCCCCCCTGCCAACAGGAATCTGCCATGGCGTTGCGCCCACGTGCTTCCTCTCAGCCTGGGAAACTTTCTTTATTCCAAAGTCCCAAGGTAGCTGCAGCCCTTCGACCGCGGGCTTCTTCCTCTCGCTCAGGCTGTATGCTGGAAGATGAACTGTCTTGTCCGGTCTGCTGTGAGATCTTCAAGGAACCGGTGGTGCTCAAGTGCAGCCACAGCTTCTGCCGGGCCTGTTTGCAGAAGTTCTGGAACAAGAAGCCCCGACGAGAGTGCCCGATCTGCCGGAGAAAGTGCTCATTGACTGAGCCCACAGTCAGCCTGGCCCTGAAGAACGTGGCTGACACCTTCCTGAAGGAGCAGGAGCACAAGACAGCCACAGGTGGAACCGGGGCAGGTGGGGAAGGGGATCAAACAGCGATGGTGGAGGTGAAGTGCGGCTCACACGGTGAAGTCCTCAAGCTATTCTGTCTGGATGACTTTGACATCCTCTGCTGTGTGTGTCACACCTCCAAGAAGCACCAGGGCCATCGAGTGTGTCCCTTGGAGGAAGGAGCTCAGGATCTCAGGGTAATCTGCTCTACGTGCAGTTTGTTGTGGTTTTAAAAAGCATTGGAACTTTTAACATGTTCACTCCATTGCTGTGAAAGTAAATATTCCTCGTGCAAAAAAACAGTGAATCAGAAATATGATATCAGAATAACAGTTACAAGCTTATAAAACGTGTGTGGTCTGACATTTTGACTCTCTCTCTCTCTAAACTCGCCCCTCAGGCAGAGCTGAAGAATGAGCTGATTCCTCTGAAGAAAAACCTGCGCCGCCTGTATGAAGCCAAGCAGGAGTGTGATGACACAACTGTGCACATCAAGGTATCAATAAACACAGATGTCCTCGAAACACTAGGGGACCTGCATGACCACGGACGGACATGACTGCGGCTGAATTTGAGCCACATGCTGTTAGTGTTGGAATGTGTCCACCAAGGTGCTAGAAAATGCCATGTAGTCGTAGCTATCCTTTATAGGATGTGGCAATTCTAAAAGAGAGGCATTCTTGGCATAGAATGAATCAGATTGATTAAGGAATGTTGTCCCATTCCTCCACAAGAACTGTGCAGAGTTCACTGATATTCCCAGGGACAGGAAGAAAACCCTCTCCAACGTGCAATTCATTGAATATGTGTGTAAGCCCTCAGACGTCTGTTCCTACGCTAGACAGCAGTGAAGTCAAGGTCACTGTGGGACCGGCGGGCCTGTAAGCCAGCTGCTCTCAGGGGGTTGTAAACTGTGCAGAGTATCTCCCGTTGTTCAAACCACACTCAGCATCAGCTGTATGAGCAGCTGGTCCTAAGTGGTCGTGCAGATGCAGCAGACGAACGTTCTGATCCTGAACTGGTGTTTGGCAACGTCCTCTGCCGGCATGCAGTAATTAGTTGGGGTGCCAAACAGCTGGATGTGTATAATCAGATGTTGTCAGGGTTTCATTAGCAGACATGAGAATGACAGCTCAGATAGTCACTGTCGTTCGGTGCTGACCCATAATTCCATGTGCTAGAACCAAACTCAGGCCACAGAGAAGCAGATCAAAGAGGAGTTTGTGCAGATTCGCGAGTTCCTCCAGAAGGAGGAGACCGCACGTCTGGCCGCCCTGCAGCAGGAGGACGAGGAGAAGAAAGAGCTGGTGAAGAAGAAGTCTGAGAGCATCACCCGAGACATCCTCACCTTCTCTCATGCCGTCATCGCCATCGAGAACGAGCTGGCGTCCGGTGACTCTCTCTTCCTTCAGGTGAGTGTTTTTTTTTTTCTCGTTGACTGACTTCATCTGATCCTACCAGTTGTAACATGATCTTCTCATTTCAGAATTATTCCAACACAAAGAAAAGGTCAGTGTATTTCCTCTGCAGTATCAGTTAATAGCAGGTTGAGCTGCTTGAATGTTGTTGATGTGTGTGTGATGTTTGTACTCAGAGCTCAGATCGCACAGAAGGATCCCGGGAAAGTGACAGGTCCTCTCATTGATGTTGCCAAACATGTCAGTTCTCTCAAGTACCATGTTTGGGAGAAGATGCTGGAGCTGGTTCAGTACAGTAAGAGCCCACTTGATTCCGTATGTGAAGTACAAGTACAAGTGTATCATTCAATGTCATTAGGCTTTGTCGATAAAGTTTATTTGTGTCTTGAAAATGGGATGAAGTCTAAATCAGCATCTGCTGTTTCTCCCCTCTTAGCACCCATCACCCTGGACCCCAACACTGCGTACTCCTGGTTGTCCCTCTCAGAAGACCTGGCCAGCGTGGCCAACAGTGGATCCCTGCAGAAGCTTCCAGACAATCCTGAACGTTTCAGCCAGTTTGTCTTTGTGCTCGGCTCGGAGGGCTTCACTTCCGGCCGCCACGCCTGGGAGGTGGAGGTGGGCGACAAGGAGGACTGGATGCTCGGCGTGGTCAAGGAGTCCATCGACAGGAAAGGCCGCATATCCGGCTGTCCTGAGGGTGGCTTTTGGATGATATCGCACTACGAGGGCGAGTACTCGGCCATGACGAGGCCCGGCACCCAGCTGCACCTGGAAGGGGAGCTGACGAGAGTCAGGGTGCAGCTGGACTACAACAATGGGAAAGTGACCTTCTCCGATCCCACCAGCATGATACCAATATACACCTTCACCGACAGCTTTACTGAAAAGATGTACCCCTTCTTCTGCCCCGGAGCCAACATCAATGGGAACAACCCCGACCCCCTCAGGATCTGCCCAGCTCAAGTGGCCGTGTGGAACAGTGCTCTATGGTGATTTAAAATCACCAGACTGATAGTAAAGATGTCAGCTGCATGTGTGTGTGTGACAAGCATGACACAAGCAAAGTAATTAGAACAAATGTATTTCATTTATTGCACTTAGTGAATGACTGTAGTTTATGAAGCACAGAGTGTCAGTGCCAGTGATGGGCTCCATCCCCGACACCCTCCTGAGCATCAATCTCCCCCTGGTGGTAGAAAACACTGTAACTTAGGTCAAGATACACACCAGCTACATGTTCTGTCTTCTCTTTGCATCATTCTCCTGGATCTATCTGATTTGTTGCAACACAACTTCATCCCTAACAACGTTGACAGCACGGAGGGCTGATTCAATACTGGAGGGTCGGTGATGCAACACTAACCACGATATTTCAAAGGATGAATAAAAACACCTGATGAAAAAGAGACGGACGTGCTGGATAATGGGAACTGTGTGCACAGACAATGCAAAGCTGTTAAGTGCCTTTAAATGGCTAAATACTAGAATAAAACAAACTAATGGAGCATAGCATCATTCTATGATAAGCGATGTTCTAGCTCACCTGCAGCTGCTTAATGATACCAGCAAGTTCAACAATGTGGCCTTTAGTTGTAGATTCCTGCACAAGGATGAGACATCTACTTCACAAAATATAAAACAGAAATCTCACCATGCTTATGCAACATTCCAGGGAACTTTGAGCTAGTAAAAACAAAAATGTTGGTTAAATTTAACTTATGAATGTGACTCGGTGAGATGTGTGTCTGCTAACAATGAGAATTGATTAGAGAATGAAAGTGTTTCGTAACACATGATGTCATGAAGGTGTTGATTGGTGTGATGGGTTAACGGGGATGGATGGTCTGTTCAAACTGGTTCTGGACAGGTGTGACCAAGTCGCCACGTCTGAAGGCTGAAACTTTTGGTGTCATTTTAAAATTATGACGCCAACAGAATGGTAGAACATTAAATTAACAAAAATGATGAAGGCTGTATAAAAAATGTTGTTTTTTGTTTAACAGTTTTTCTCTGTGGCCGGCAGCAGCTCATACTTACCTCACTCCTCTTGTATGAGCGTTATGCAACAAGCAAGATCTGGTGTAAATGCTTCTCGGTATTAAACAGGTTGAGCATCGCTGCTCTAGAATCGCAGCTACAATCATTTACAGTCAAGGCAGCACTGTGTCTTCTTCCCAAATAAAATGTTCACACACAACTTCCTTCTCTACTCTCTGATTGAGTAACTTGATTGGCGACTGATGGTCTAAATCAAAGTGGAACTGTAATAATTAAATGAAGTGGACTTTACTGGCCGATGACATTGGTGTTGAAGGTACTGTGCGTGTCCTTGGAACTGGTTTCCTGCACGGTGCCTCCGGCCAGGATCCATGCATAGTTCATCAGCAGGTTGAGACCCCCCATGCCCACTTGGGAGCCAACCAGCTGGGTGGACTCTTTTATGCGGCAAAGGTCAGCGACGTCCGAACGATAGAGACAGAAAGCGATGCATCTTTGGCAGCAGACAGATAAGTCAGATCCCGAGCTACTTAAAATACAGATGCCAGTTGGTCCCTGGACATGACAGAAAGTTAAAATAGGATGTAACAGGGAAATGACGGAGGTGACATTTGGGTGTTTTTTTTTCCCCCAATGTTTGCAAGGCCGGGTCAACATACAGAGGACAGCTTCATTATTCCTTACACAGTATTTACATACAGTTCAATCAGTGGCACATGAAGTTGATTCTCACCTCATCCCTGGGTCCATTTGGGTCTCTGCAACAGGCAAACTATTCCCTCAAATGACTTCCATCCGGCCTCTGTTGTCGCCTGGTTGATCTTCCATTTCCTCTCTCTTGGTGTCCACAGTTCTCCCTCAGAGCTCTGAGGTTCAGCCTTGGTTTAATGTTACAGGCCTGCATGGCCACATCCGTGTTTACATGTTGCAGTTTGTGTACATTATACTGTCATACTGAGATGTATCTATGCCATAAAGATAAGATACAGATTTTTTCCAGCTGGAAGTTTAACAGCAAGATAGGAAGAAAATACAATGAGTGGGGATCATGTGGGGATCAGTGTTTTTTATATCTAATAACCTGCATGAAACATGAGTCGGTGATTCTGCTTAAAGCCGCAAAAACAAGCAATGACAAGCTACATCGAGTGACTTTAATATGTACATATATTCATGGGTTATCATGGCACTGAAGCTACAGCTGTGGTGTTAGCATGGATGCCAGTTAGCAGCCACATAGCTGCACCAAAATGATGCGGGTACACTGAGAATCTGTGACAGGAGAAGCTTGCAAATCTCTGCTGAAAAAACAGCATAAATATCCACCCTAACAAATACTTTATAATTACCAGTAATATATAATAGTTAAAATCATGTATCTGAACTAATTGTGAAACACAGTCTAATACTTGGTAAACAAACTGTTATCGATGGTATTTCTAAATGAACTGATAACTTGTTTAAGTGGATATTTATGGCAGCGTGCAATAAATAGAGCCAGAATATTGACTTGTAAAGCTTATAATACAGCTTCTCTCAAAAATGTTACATTATAAGCTTCACAAAGATTGTATTTATTGCAGGTCCTGGATGGCGTTATATTTATGGTACACGGCGTACAAGCTGGCGGTGGATGGAGCTCCCACAACTGAGGACAAGGACATGAGTGTGAACACTGAGGACCGGCCTGGACCGACGATGTGCGCTCGCTGTCTGTCTGTCTCCACTACTGAGGCTGCTGCTCTTTGAATTCCTCGGTTGCTGGTGAGTGTGAAACGAATGTGTGCGTTTGAGGGGTTCAGCATCGGGTGAAAATGAAGAAGAAGAAGAAGAACAACAACAACAACAAAACTCACAGGGGGCAGATTTAAATACGTAAAACAACATTCAGTGTGACGAAACACACCAAAGACACAAGAGTACATCCCTTCACTTTCATCAGGGCAGCAGATTCCTCTGGCCGCCCACATACAATTGGCAGTGTCTTGCTCATGATCCATATCAACGCTCTCGTTCATATACTTACACACACATACGGTACACACGGACATTCATACATGATGCAGTACAGAACATGCACAAACACAGATTATAAATACGTACAGTTTGTCATTAAATGCACTTCTGTGTCCCCAGGTCTCTGCTTCGAAAATAGGAAGGTGCATAAATAAAACATTCCCATCGTGGTAGAAAAGGTCCATGCATGTCCGCCACCACTGAGTTCACTGAGTCTGAACGCTGAGAAAATACGAGAGCCGACTGGCTGCATCGCTCGTTGGCTTCTCCCTCCCGAGAGCGTGTTGTGGTTTCTCTTCTCTGGAAAGGTTTTGACAGTATATTCGTCTCTTTTTTTTCTGTGTCTCACAGATGGGTGCTGTCCTGGGTATCGAACCTGTGGCTCTCTGTGAGCCCAGCGCTGCATTTCCTGCTGCTCCCTTGATTGGGTACCAGAGAGAGGGGGTCGGGTCTGATCAGGTACCTGCAGATGTGGAACAGCCGAGGAATAAAGTAAGAACATAGCTTCCTGCAACATGCTGTGTTCTAACACATAAGACAAGAAACTTTGGGGCATATCAGGATCATTTTCTTTAGCATTGTAGGATTTTTGGATATTTCATGGATTTCCCAGTGCTTAAAAAAGTACTGTAAATATCTCCGGACATATATAATGTTGAAGTTGCATAATAAAAGAAGAGTAGGCTATGACCTTGGTGGACGTTTACGCCCTGTGTTATAATGTATAGTGGCGTTGTGTACTCACACAACATCGTGCAGCTCCAGTCTGGTGTCTGGGGAGGGGTTGATGAGGATGTAGGACAGCCTGTTCCCTTGGCCTGTCATCCCATCTGATACAGGAACAAAGAGGTGAGTGAGGCAGGAAATAAAATAGACACAGGATATACAGCAGGCTGTCCTACATCCGTACACACAGAAAAAGTGAGGAGATTTTACTGTGGGTCACAAGACAAAGAGACACATTTAGATGACAATGAAATAGTAGGTCTACATATATAATCTGATATTTTCTTGCATGAATGTCTACAGACTTACTGAATCCAGTGGGAGAAAGGCCCAAATGTTTCATCCTCGTTCGCACGAGGGCGTTGAGTTCCTGCCTCTCCGAGCGCCTGAACAGAGTAAGTCTCTGCTGGCTGATCCTCTCCGCCGCGCTGCCTGCACCACCCTTGGCCCCGCTGGAGCTCCGACCTCCCTTCCTGCTCAGCCGCCGTGCCCACTGCATGCTCTTCCTCCGCAGCAGTGGGTGGTCCGAGGAATGCGAGGATGTCGAGATGGGCTCGGAGGAAGTGGAGTTACGGTGAGCGCTGGTCCGGGACAACAGGGGCTCCCTGGGCTCTCTGGTGTCCTCATAGTCTTCCACTGTGATGGATACCTGGGACTGACACAGGCATGTAAACACACATGTGTAATCAACCTGTTATTAATTGTCATTGTCGGTCTTGTCTCAATTTACCACTTTGTTCTTCAAAAGGCAATAGTGAGTCACTGTAGTGCGACGCAGCTGCTGCTGATCAAGAGAGCTGCTGCCTATAATCACAGACCCTGGAGTCACAGTATGTAACTCACTCCCTCTCTCTGTAGCTCTTGTGACAGTGAGTCACTGTGCTACCAGGGAGCAGTAACACAACCTCTAGCTTCCTCAGATCACCTCTTAATTGTACCTTGAACATGTCACTTTACTTCATAAAGCTGAAAACTGCACCACAGCAGCAGCTGACCTCAGAAACTGGAAGCTTGTGGGCTTCTGTCCGGTAGATGCCTATGGGAATGTCTCCTGTGGAGGAGCACAGTTTCTGGTAGAGTCGACCATAGGTTCGTATCCACAAGTCATCCTCTGTGATTTTCATCTAGAAAAACAAACATAACAATAATAGGCCTTTGAAGCACTTTGCCGTGTCGACATGCTGATTGTGTTCAACTGCTTACAGCACAGAGGAAGCCTGAGCCGGGCATGGAGTCGAGACCCAGCAGCAGCCTGGAGATGGAGATCATGTAGTCCTTCACAAAGGACTGTCAGGAAACACAGCAGACATGGTAACAGAAGTAGATCACACCTGGAATCTTTAGGGTTTTCTGATATTCAGAGAGAGTGTGTGTTTGAGCTACCTGGTAGAGGAGTGTGTCCAGCATGCTGACGCTGAACACTTTCCCTGCAGCAAAGGGCAGGCGGAACATAAAGACCAGGTTGGACCCTTTTTCCCTTTCCTTCTGCAGATAACACCCACGCATTCATGCATGCACGCACGCACGCAAGCGCGCACACACACATGCACACAAACACACAAAGATTTTCCTGATTACATTGGTCCTTGGGAAAATGAGATGTGAGTCTCTCAAAGAAAACATCAAGGATACACATGAAACCACAAAGGATGATGTACAATAGGAGATCAACCAAAAGTCCTTCCTACAGTGAGGCGACGCCGGTAGATCATAATACTGTTTTGAAGATCATTTAAATAAGTGAGTAATTAACTGATCCACTGATAAATGTTATCAAAAC
>CAAKHC010000123.1:0-25338 GCA_901007825.1 Macroramphosus scolopax
TTTTGTTACCTACTTCGTTCTTCCCTCCTTGACCTTAAGCTGATTCAGTTCCCATCCTTGCTCTCCTCACACTCCCAATGTTCCTCCTCTTCTCTCTGCCATTTATGGATGGCAGATACCAAGTATTTCAGTGCCAGTATCGCCGATACTTATCATGTTCTTATAGATATTATTTGTGTTGCCACAGTAGCGAACTGCCTTCTTGCACATATTACAGTTCGCTAAGGTTTCATTAACAGTTGTGAAATAGCTCCTCACAACGCTCCTCTCTCTCTCAGCCATCATGAACGTGTGTCGCACTCGCTGGCTGCTGCTGTCTGACTGTCTGTATCTGGAGGAGAGGAGAGGAGGACCGCAGTGGAGAGAAGAAAATAGTGCACATACCTGTGTTCGTCTGCACATAGTTTTTGATGAAATTGACGAGTAGAGGAGAGAAAAACACAACATAAAAGTATCGATCCTATTGGCTATAGTATCGATATTTAGAAACGTTACGTAATATCGGAAGTGTTTATATATTGGGATCGATCCGCCCATCCCCAGTTCGAAGCGTTGCTGGGAAACTGTTTATTCGTTTGTTTACACCAACTTTATTGTCCTAGAGGAGCTCTAATAGTTCATGGCTTGATAAAATGGCTACTACACCCGACGCAGACAAACCGTCAGTTTCTAATGTGGAAGAAAACAGAGCTCGTCTCTGCGAAGAGTTTTCTGAGCTAGCGGGAAGTGACAGCGCCGTGGCTCAATGCCACCTGGCTGAGAATGAGTGGCAGATGGAGGTACAGTAACTTTAGCTGTACAACAGACAGGCCTCTGACATGTCACACAATTATTAGCTATCTATGATGGCATGCTAAAATAATTCATTGATTTTCCTCCACTTCCAGAAAGCTCTGAACCCTGTCGTTGAGGCTGACTTAGAGAAAGTGTTTGAAACACAATTGTCTCTAACGGCAGAAAACAGTCCAAAGACCGGAAATAGTCCAAAGAGGGGAAAAGGTCCCCGACCCAAGAGACGGACGGCTGAGGGGAAACCTCCAGCGGCCTGGTGGGTCTCTACATTAATTCTACCATTGCACGGTCTGTGTATATTAGGTTATTGTGGTGTAGGTGAACTTATACATCTCTATATTAACATCTTTATATTATTGCTAATTAGGGCCCGAGCACAACAATGCGAAGGCCCTATTAAAACCCGAATGATTATTTTTTTTTTTTAGTCCCCGCTATTAATCTTCTTATTGAGACATAAACATGCTCCAAAGGTCATGGAAATTTGCAGATGTGTCCGGCCCGGTGAAAAATGACGTATTTTGTGGGTGTGGTACATGAGACATCAAAATTAGATATTAAATATTTTATGGGCATAAACATAAGTGCTCAAATATGACTCAATAGCGCCACCTAGAAAGTGAAAAAAATGATTACTGGCACTGTGATTGACTTAGAGACACGAAACTTGCTAAGCACAACTGTCCGGAGGAGACGCAGAAAAAAGTCTAGATTTCATGTCATAAACCTGGCAGGAAGTCAGCAATTTTGGATTAAAGTGGCGATTCCAGGGGTCGAACAAACTCCTCCTAGGGATTTGATTGGATCATCCTTTAACCTGGTCCACGTACAGAAGAGAGTTTGGTGACGTTATATCGCGAGCGGTATGTGTCTCAGTCACGTGGCTTCGCCATCACGCCACCATGAATTATGATCAGTCGCCATAGGACAGTAAACCATTATAAATCAGCTCCACATGATCGGACCTTCATCAAACCTCACATGTTTGATAAGCGTCCTAACCTGAACAAAATTGACCAGATTGATTTTCAGATATGGTCACTTTAGCCAGAAGGCCTTGGTGATAGGATGGAGTGTGTTCTGATGACACAGGTTGAAAGGCGCGGGGCTGCGAATTCAGTGATCTGCTATGAAAAACACAACTGTTGTAACTCAGCTCCACATGCACAGATCTATCAGACACTTCACATGATTGATCAGAACGGCCTGACAACATCTTCGTTCCAATAATTACTCCCATAGCGTCACCTAGTGGTGATTTGGTAACTCAGCCCCACATGGTCAGATCAGCCTGTAATGTCACATATTTGATCAGAGTCAAAGTCTGAAGACATTTGTTCGAAAAATGACTGCTAGTGCCACCTAGTGGCCATTTGTTATAACTCAGCTCCACATTGTTAGATTTTCTTAAAACATCCCATGTTTGATCAGAGTGTTGATCTGAAGAAATCTATGTACTAATATTGATTCTAATAGCTCCACCTAGTTGCCATTTAGTATAACTCAGCTCCACATGGTCAGATATTCTTGACACTTCACAGTTTTGATCACCGTCCCAACCTAAACATCTATGTAGTAATATTAACTATAATAGTGCCAACTAGTGGTGATTTGTTGTAACTCCACCCCATATGTATAGATCTTTCCCAAAAAATAAGATGAATAAGCATAACATGAATAAGTTTCTATTAGGGTGCGCACCTGAAGGCGATTACGATACGGCGAATGCTGCACGCCCCAACACACGTGTGAGGGCCCGTTCAATGTTGCTCACATCGCTAGTTCATGTTACATCCTATTTGCTCATGCTCCTGTAACACCCGTCTTGTCTTGTCTTTCATCTGTGTAAGTTATTGTGTAAGGACGTCGTAGCCAACTGTCAATAATTCTAACCTTACTGACGGTTTTGGAAATGTTTCAGTCCCTCTTCCTCCTCCTCACACAAGCTCTCAGAGTACGATGACAAGAGACTGTCACTGATCTCCTGGAACGTGGACGGACTTGATGAAGACAATCTTGGAGAACGTGCAAGAGGCCTGTGCTCCTACTTAGCCTTGTAAGCCATGTTCATATGCTCATACTTCTTGCAGGTATCACTTGATGTTATATTTGGCAGTATTTGATAAACTGTTCACAGCTTTGCTAGTACAGATACAGTTTGTTGCTCAAGGGTACTGACTGATGTTCCATACAACTCAATGAAAGGCAGATTTGAAGTGTTAATCTTCTTTTCATGTAGATACACTCCTGACCTGGTGTTCCTGCAGGAGCTTATTCCACCGTATGTCCAGTATTTGAAGAAACGGGCTGTCAGCTACTTGATTATTGAAGGTAAATTACAGTAAGTGATGTCGGGATGCACTTGACTGCCTGCACGACATGTAGGTGAGTTAAAACTACCACTTTTCTTTACTTGTACTTACCAGGTGGGGAAGAGGGTTACTTCACAGGGATGATGCTGAACAAGTCAAGAATCAAACTGGTGGAGAGTGAGATAGTCCCTTACCCCACCACTAAAATGATGAGGAATCTGCTTGTAGCTCAGGTTCGTTACCCAAAACAAATGAGACAAATAATACAAATAATTTATACCTCACATCAGTGAAAATTCTCCTCATGAAAATCAGGTGACTTTCAAAGGCCAGAAGCTGTGTCTAATGACGTCCCACCTCGAAAGCTGTAAGGACCACGCCGCAGAGCGCATGAAGCAGCTGCAGGTGGTGATGCAGAGGATGAGAGATGCGCCTGATGATGTCACCGTCCTATTTGGAGGGGACACAAACCTGAGAGACACAGAGGTTTGTCATTTGCAGTTACTGCACAGTCTTCACATGTAATCCTGAACGCACCTCTTTACTTGACTTGGCTCTGTTTCAGGTGGC
Source organism: Macroramphosus scolopax (assembly GCA_901007825.1). Lineage (NCBI taxonomy): Eukaryota > Metazoa > Chordata > Actinopteri > Syngnathiformes > Centriscidae > Macroramphosus > Macroramphosus scolopax. The sequence goes on from CAAKHC010000123.1 coordinate 3,675, forward strand.
CAAGGTGGGCCTGCCCTCCAGCGTTTGTGATGTGTGGGAGCGACTGGGAAAGCGGGAGCACTGCCGTTACACCTGGAACACCGAAATCAACAGCAACAAGGAGGCTCCCTACATCGCCCGCTGCCGCTTCGACCGTGTTTACCTCCGCCCAGCAACTAAGGATGGAGTCCCACATCTGGCCCCTGATAACATGGCCTTATTGGGGCTGGAGAAGCTTGACTGCGGCCGGTTCACTAGTGATCACTGGGGAATCTACTGTACCATCACTGCTTAGGAGGGGTTCACAACTAGCTGAGACACTGTTTATTTTAAGCTGGTCCAGTTACTTTGTTTTACAATAACACTTTCCATTTCTGATCGCGTCACAAGTTGGTTCCCTGTTAATTGTATATCTTGATATGATTTGTTTTATCCATCGTTTTTGCTGGTTCGAAAATAATTCAATCCAATCCCCAATAAATATTAATATACTGACCTTTGCTGTCATCTGGAATTCTTCTTTTTTTTTTTTTTTAGCTATTTCCAATCAAAATTTACATTTCAAAAAAAGTTAACTGCTGCAGGAACTACTGTTGAACCACTTCAAAGAATGTTGTTTGTCCTGCACTGTTGATAAGTGAATGTATTTCTGTCATATGACCCCATGAGGGCGCTAGTGAGTTAAACTTCGAATGACATTTAATAAAAGCTACCAAATCTTTATAGATATAGACAGTCTGTGTATTTTAGTTTTAGTTAGATATTACAAGTAATCATATAAAGTAAAAGACATACAAACATTTATAATTGTTGATGCATTTGTAGTTGAATTTACCCACCGAAGCACGTTTCATCTTTCATTGCACCACATAAATATAGTGTTTTTACCTTCCAGCTGTCCTTCAATCTCAGCAGCAGCAGCATATTACTGTGAATTCACAACGCCCTTTCCATTGTATACATGCGACCTGGCATGGCAGGAAAAACATGTTTAACACCACATAGCTTTGTGACATTCAGGGTATCATTAAGCCTGAGTCAGTGTACGTGCAGACAAGTAAACAAGTAATGCAGTGCAGCTTCATAGTTTATGTGAAAGGTCTGTTAGAATGGAGCTGCATGTCACCCATCTACATTTTATGATGACTGTGTGGCTGCAGGCCTCAGTTCCACCCCAAACCAAACGCTCTGTAACGCACCCTTCAAATCCGGGAGTGTTTTCATATTTGCTTAGCGAGCAAACAGTTTGTACCGCACAGTCTGAGGAACAGCTGACCTTAGGAGAGGACGCAGATGTGACGCTTCCCTGCAGCAGGCAGAACAAGAACTGAACCATTGATATTTCCTGGCTTTGCATGTGGGCTGCTACCAACAGTTATCTTCATTACTGTTTGATTCGAGCTACGAAATGTTAAAAATGACTATAAATATTAATAAATATTTTTCTTGTAGCCTGGGTGATATCACCGCATGTTTTATTTAGTTATTCTGAAATCACCAACGCCAAAACTCAATCAGAGCAAAGCAGCAAATACTTGATTTATAGTTGATGATTAATAGAAATGCACTCAGGAAGCGCAAACTTCATCCAAATCCAATGTAAACAAAATGCTGTCTTGTCCAACGTTCTACCAAGGTCAATCGGTGAGGTCGTTTTGTGTCATCATCCTCACAAACAAACACAAACAGACCTCCTAAGCAACGAGAAGCTCCAGTGATATTAGATATTTAGTGGTGATTAACCACATAAACACATAATAAAACAGCTGTTGGTTGAGTTATTGTGTGAGTGATCAGAGCATGAAATGAAAAGACACGATGTGCATCACGTGGAAGATAAAACATTCAAGTAACTGTAAGTTGCCTACCCCAGAGGCGCACCGCTCTGCCCTACTTGTGTACCAAGCAGTTACACACTGCAGCATCCAGGAGCGCAGCAGCAGGTCATGTAGATGTACAGATGGAGGCAACAGCTGTCAGGGCCAAGAAAAGTGGTCATGGGATTTATCCGTGCGCCTTGAGCGGGATCCCTCTGCCAGGGGCCGATCATCGTCCCCCTCCTCCGCAAATCCATAAACATCCACGCCCTCTGGAAACCTCCGTGGATGCAATCCAAGATCATCTTTCAGTCTATTTCTTCCTTCACTTTGAGATGCGTTTTCAAGCCCCAACAGCCTCTCTGATGTATTTTTGGAGCTTTCCACCAAAAGCCCTCAGTGAGAACTCAGGCTTTTATTTGAGGCCCGTCAAAATGAATGTTCTTGGTTTTGTGCGGACGTATCCGTGTGCTGGCAGGGAGGCTCTGGGATGAAGTTTGAGGCAGGGTTGGATGTTGATGAGTCAGACGCAGATCTGACCTGAGCCCGGCAGAGATCGGAGGGCTGCGTGAAGAGCAGCATCTCTTGGTAACAGATGCAAAAGTCTGGTCCGTTTGTGTCTGATTGATCGACTGTGGCCTGGCACTTTTTTTTTTTGTATTTTTGTTGTATCTATGGGGTGTGAGCAGATGGCTGTCGGCATCCTTTCCCCTGCATGTGTGTGTGTGTGAGGGTTGTACAGGCACAGTACTGCTCACAAGAAAGAAAATCTATCTGAACCATGTCTGTCAGGCACCATCCACACAAACACCCACCTCCTCTTGTACAAATAGCTTGTCACAGACAAGGCAAGGGCGAGCAGAAGTGGTGGCAGCGCTGCTGCACTCTGTATCACCCACGAAGCATCCATCAGTGCTCAACATCAAAATCACTGTGACAAACGGCCCCAGAAGCCAGCATTCTTTCTGGCCGTATAGTGCTGCTGCTGCTGCATATTTCAGGACTGCCAGTTATTTAGAGGGTTGCAAGATAAGGGGAAACCTTCCGACTGAGCATATTCTGTCTTGGGTTTGTAATGAAGACGGGTGTTGTTTAAAGATGTGTGCTGGGATTGATTGTTATTTGAAATGTGTGGCAGCTCAACAATGCTGTTCTCCCAGCCCGTTTCTCCAGAGACTTCTGACGAGACTCCGGTTAGTACAGGCTGCTCTTTTATGTTGAAATAACTAGTCAGACAGGAAGGTTAAATAAAGGTTAAAATCACACGTTATGTAACGTCTCATGAGCTGTAAATCATTAAAGAGAGAAGTGGACGAGATACAAGTTTCTACATTATGATGCAAGTTTATTAGCTACAGCTAATATCTACATTAAAAGAAATCTGTTTTGCCTTGTTGTGCCGGATGCAGGAAAGGAGATGTCAATTAACACGCCCAAGTTCTGGAATCGACACCTGCAGCTTACAAGACATGTAAACTGACCACGAAGCTCGAGGTGTGTGTGTGTGTGTCTGTATGTGACAAAGGACGCAGGTGAGAATAATCACAACAGAAAATGTAACAAAGTCTGACTGGTTTTATTTTCTCTCTCTCATAAATAACACTGAACAAGCATCGTACAGCGATAAATATCAATATTTATACACTGTCAAATTCTCTGTATAACAAAATACAGTATATGTGTAATGCACTTGATACAGATGGGGAAGCATTGCATTTCATAGCACCAAACGTGATCCTTAACTTGACCCCTTAAAATGAGCGACATCACACTGCACTCCTCTAGAAGTACCAGATTTAGGTCTATGAAATATACTTCCCTTAGGAATCAGTTGTTGCATAACTATATCTAAGATAAGTAGAGCCCACCTAGGAAGAAGCAAACCCTCGACCGCCCGGTTACACACAATCTCTGAAATCCACTTGAGAGGCTAAGATATTATCAAGTGTGTCTACGGTGGCAGGTCGTGGTTCATGTGTCTCATTTTTGCATTAAACATGACATAACTTGCCCTTCTTCTTCTTCGTCTTTCCCACGTCTGAGCAGGACAGCTCACTTTGTCTGGAGAGTAGGGGGAAACATTCAGGTTGTGTATTTACAACGTCTTCTCATCAGGAGCGGAGCCCTGTGCTTTGACAAGGAGATAAGTGATTTCATAAAGCTATAAAACATATTTGTGTAAACTTTCAGTTCGTGTGATTAAACTGGAAGATGTTCAGGTCGGATTTGTGGGGCTGATCGCCGAAACATCAATAACAAGGTTTAGGGACTCTCCAAAGAAGGTGGCACAGAGCTGAACAAGCTGTACTGATCGCAGATGCTGGTGACGTCTCTTCGGCGTCAGAGGCAAACGCAGAAATGTCCGTCAGAGGCAGCGGGAGGTAAAAGGCAGGCTGAACACTGTAACACAAACCTGGGAATGTTGGTACTCGACCGCACGGAGGAATTATGGATCCACACACAACCCAAACATGTTGGTTCACTTTCAAAAGAAGGAAAAAAAGTTTACAAAAAGGATCAGCATCTCCCAAAACCTACTGGTAGTCTATCACATTATATATATATTTTTTTGCTTTTCAAACATTATTGCTGAATTCAGACAGGAAGGGGCCTTTTCAACCGGCGTGCGCTGACAGGAGGGAATGTGCTTGGATGAACAGGGAAGCAGATATACGGCACAGGACACAGACGTAAAGGTGGTGGTTTCATATAGGAGCCCTTATTATTCCTCAGAGGAGCAGCGTCACAATAAGTCATGTTGTAAAAAATAAAAGCGTCATCACATTCATCGTTTCGTGTCCGTGTTGTGTTTGATTGTCAGCTTCCGAGACACGTGTGACCAACTGAACCCCTTCCTGGTTTAACTGTATGAAAATAATGTTTGTCCTCTTTAGTGGACGTGCAAAAACAAACCTACAGCATGAGAGCTTTGATGGTGTCGTCAAAGGAGGTAAAACACTAATGTCCTTCCCTATCGTACATCAAGTAATAAAATATACTAAGTCACATGTACATGTAAGTCACGGCGTCTGATGAGCTGTATCAAATTATGGCACATAAAATATAACAGCCTCTATATCTCATCTGGCTCATTCTAGGATTAACACAGACTTACGTTTGTTATTTTGTTTGCATGAGCATTTGATTAGTTTGGTTTTAGCACTGAAATATGACATTCATGCCATTTCGCCACCATTCTTTGATGTATTGCACAGAGCTGTCAAAACGACTATCTGAAAGCAAGAAGTAATAATACTCGTGGATAATCTCATAGCCAAGTAAGAAAAGAAAAAAAAAATCATGTTAAATCAAATCAGGATTAAATATAAACATCATCAGGAAACGTCTCGGTGTCAGCTCGACGCGGAACATGTGTGCTGTGCTACCGCGGAGCTCGTCGCGCTGCACCTCCGACTCTCCTGGCAGAACATTCCTGAGTTTCCCTGCTGTGAGAGATCCGCTCGCCTCTGCAGCTGCTCTTTTCTCAAAGCTGCAGAAGCACTTATATGATCTCCGGGCGGAGGAGGCCAATTCAGCTGATGTGGTCACAGCCGGCAGAAATCACACAGTCAGAGGCCGGTGAGGCTCACTGGAGCGGCTCCCCTCTTCACAGTCCCAAAATAAGACACTTAAGAAATTAACTGGTCTAAAAAAGCCAAATCTTTTGAAAGTATCAATAATGCCCTTATCATTTATATTGTGGATGAAGACAAATCGTGAAATAAAACCAGAACAGGCGCTGTATGAAAGAAGGTGCATAGGTCGGCATTCTTTTGACACAGAAATGGAAAACAAACGAGTCCCTGGTTCTGTAGAAAGCTCCAGATTGCACATTCATCGTGTTAGCAGGCAGTTCATGCCAAACTCTCTCACCTCCGAGGCTTCATTGACATCTCCTGTAACAGAGTTAAAAAGTCCCTTAATCAGAGTGAGAATTGAAATGTTCCCAGATGATGTACCCCGCCACCGGTTCCTTCAGCACCGGTTCCTCAGAGGTGCGTGGTCCCACACTGCTCAAACACCGTACCGACTACATGGCAGAGGAGAACATGCCGTCACCTAAAGACAGAAGGGATTTTCTCACACGGGCGGTCAGAATTATGATGTTCAGAAACACCCCGATGTGTTACGGACAGTCGGACCTGAACCGGTTCCCTTCAGGTGTCTCAGGACTCGGTGACCCAGTCATTGGAGCTGCCGCCACGCGAGGCGTTTTGAGGTCACACGACATTAACGCAGTTTCCTCCGCCGGCTGTCGCCCTCTTGCTGCAGTAGGTGAAGCCACTGTGATTGGCGGAGGAGCCGTTCATGTGCGATGACTTCAGCTCCATCTGGCAGGCGGCGATGGCTGCGTTGAGCTCCACCTGGGCTCGGTGCACGACGTAGAACATCAGGCCGATGCTGATGACGATCTGGAGGAGCAGAGGAACATGATGGAATCAAAAGTGGTGTCTTGATTATTTGCCTCTTTGGAGGTTTATAGAGTTTAAATGATTATTCAATCGACAGAAGTGTTTTGTCAGAAGGTGTCAGAATAAAAGAAAACAAGTTTATTTATTGATATCCGTCTTTTTAAATGATAAATATGTATTCTGCTTGTTGTCACAACAGTCAAACAGAACTGTGAGCTTTCAGTTCTGCATACTGACGGTTACTTCCTCATGGACTGACCTTTGACCCCCCCCGTGTTAACGTACCAAATGTTCCCCACCCTCTTGATCCCTGAGCACTTGTGAGGGTAATAAAAAAAACAGGTGTTGGAGATGACGTAGCGGCTTCAAAGGAACTCTGGCTGAGCTGAACCGGCCTGTTTTACTTATTCCTAAATAATGCAATCACACTCTTGAAATAGATGTTCACCGAGGCCGGGGGGGGAGGGTGTGGTCGAAATATGCTGCTCATCCATATAATTAACATTGTTCTCAGAGGGGAGGAGCAGGTGTGTCACCTGCAGGCGGTATTTATTTGACATTCTAATTTTAATTTCAGCACCTGTTGGACCAAATGGTTCAGCCGGTCAGACAATATGTCAGATGGGTTCCAAAACATAAAGGGACCTTTACAACACTTTGTGTGTCAGCTGGTAGGAATTTTGAAATCTGATGAGCTTCGTGCTTGAAACTGCTCAAGTTTCCAGGATGATTTCAAGCACTGAGAACATCTTCCCACTCGGCCACTCTCAGCTCACCTGCAGACTGAAGACGAAGTAGCCGCTGACACTCTGCTCGGCGATGACGTCCTCCATGGTGCGCAGCGTGGTGCCCAGGTAGGAGTTGAGCAGCTGGGTGGGCAACAGACCCACAGAGGAGGCCACCAGGTAGTTTGGCAAGGACACGTCAGTGATCTTGAAATGAAGGTGGTGAAAGGAAACAATGCAGAAACAACGATTAAATACAACGTTTTTGACGAAGTACCAAGTCTGTTGAATACGTGCACCTACTGAAACTTATAGGAAAGAGAGGAGCTGTGACAATTAATTAACATACCTGACATTCAACTGCATTATTAGCGGAGTTAATTGGGACTGACTGGCAGCACACTCAAGGTGGGTGATATAGATTTAAAACTACACCACGATATTTCCTGGTACTCCGACATGCATTCACAAGTACGGCTCAGTGTGTGACTTCATCTCAGAACAACAACCTAAATATAAACAAGTGTCTGCGTCGCTGTCACTCCTCATCCTTTGATTAAATGATGACATAAGCTGATGTGTGTCTGACCTTGGCACTGTGTACACTGTGACTACACTGTGGCTGATAGCGGTGTGTCAGGCGCCATGACGTGTTGCTCCAAGTCACTGCCAGCGCCGGAACGTTAACAGGGCCCCAAACCATTTATACACGATCCAGCTCAACCACTTCCTCACGGTGATAAATCCCGAGCTCGGCCCTGTTATCACTCAATAAGAACCCAGCCTGGTGACAAGTCATAGGATGCTACCGCAATCAAAACCTGCTCAATCCAGCTTATATTTTCCTTCGTACAATCATAGCACTGATGTGTCCACACTGTGTGTGAACCCGATCACAGGGCCTTCAGCTCATCTCTAAGACATGGCGAGAGCCTATGAGCAACAAGAAAAGGAATGCACTCATGTACCCTCCCATCATCTCAGAGTTCTGAAGTCTCTCCTCTCAGGCATCTAGTACATGCAGCGGTCTCACATAGGGAAGGACACGTTGTTGATACAACAACTGTGCAAAGAATTCCCAGTGAAACTCCTACTCACTTTTGCATGCCTGTGTATGAAGATAATCTGCAAGCGGTAGCGGCAACGCAGGTTAGAGTTTGTGCTTGTAAACAGTACGTAAGACTCCTTGACTTGAGTAAAGTGCAGGATTTCTGCTGTGACGCTGCTTCCAGTTTTATCGGCCTCACACAGGGTTTTTGCCCTTTGTGATGAAGGGTGAAGCTCGAGCCGTAATTAGTTACGAGTCCAATAAATCCCATGACAAAACCGCCAATTGCCGCATCAGCGCATTATGACACTAATAGGGCAGTAGGATATACAAGAAATGATGTCGCCAGATCCTGCCACTGTGAGAGGACTCATGACAGTGGGAATGTTAATATTTCAATTTCCCTGGAAATAAAAAAAAAGAATACAAATGATGATGTGATTTTTAAATGGGCTCTGTAACAAACAAGCATGTTCCCTTACGTCAGGAGGATTTGATTTGTCGACCGCGGCGTCTCTGCAGCGCCGCAATCCGTCATCTATAATGGAATGTTGTGACACATTCTACCTTCATCAAACGTAAATTGCAGCTCGTGCGATTTGGATAATGCACTTGACCATATTGTGATTTGGATAAAATTGAGATGAATTGTTGGGCCCCAGAGAGTAACAGGATGGAGACGGGCCTGCTGGCGGCGGGGAAGGATACCAATGATACCAGTTTGTCCCCGAAGGATTCTCAAACATTCATGAGCTCTCCCTTTGTTTTGCTAACTGCTGCAGTCTTTCTGTTGTTTTATGTAACCTGTGATAATGTAGCATCATCCACTTCAGCAAAAAAAAGAAGTTGGGGGGGCGCACAATGAAATGTAGCCTCAGCCACAGAAAGTGCTTAGTAAGGTTTCCTCTGCGGGCATGCGATCGATCGGCTTGTGGTGCCTAACTGCTGAAACTTCTAACATCTGTGGCATCGTGATGCGACACATCTGGAGGATTTGTGGTGACCTTCTATTGACCTTATCATAAGGAACATCTTGATATTCTCTACATGCGCAAGGGATCATAGCAGAGAAGGGACCAACAGTGATCCTAACAAAACCTTGGGAATACTTGAGAAATATAAGATGTCTGAGCAAACAGCAAATCTTTGCGGTATTATTATTACAAATTGGTATTCAGTGTTCTTTCTCCACCATAGAAAACACGTCTACTTCCCCCAACAGTTTCCAGTGTATATCAGTAGGTTTCACTCTTGGCACAGAAAGCTCAAGAGGGATCAGAAGAGCCCGGGGGTGAAAGCAACAGAGAGCGCTGAGGTGCACGGGGCAAAACGTCTCAGGGGTCAGGGGGAGGGTGATGAAAAACGCCTGAAGGGCACTTAGTTCTAGTCAACTTAAATCGAGATGCAGTGGGAAGCTGAGATAATGTGAATCCCACCAAGTCAGTCGTAAAACACATTTATCACACGGCTAAAATGCTAACTGGTATTCAAACCCACGCTGTTTCATCTACTGGAAACAGGTTTGTGAATCTCTCTCTCTCTCTCTCTCCATGAGCTGCTTGTAATGTGAGCCTGGCGGAATGAGTGAGGAGCAGCAACACGGTGGCAGCAGCTGAGCAACACACAATAAAAAGTCTGTCCTTTTGACTTTAACACCTCGTTTTCACCTCTGCAGAGTGGGACAGTGAGTTCAATGTTTTGACTGCTGTGAAAGCTTCATCTGTGACCTTTGAACGAAGAGCTGCAGCTAAGCCACGGAGCCTGAAGTATGAACCGATGACACACAGAAGCCATCTAAGTCATTCAGGCAAAAGAAAACCATCTGCTCGGTTTGGTCTCTACGTCCTCCTCCAACAGTCTTTTTTTACATGTAAACCACCGACCGACAATGTGGGACCTATAAAGCGGGACAATTTGTAGCATCACACACACACTCAAATTAAATAGAATCCTTAAGTTAAATCACAGACGTATTTCCGTCACAACAACCCAACAAAACAAATAGGTTTTTCTTTAACCCTCAATATAAATCACACACAGTTGTGATACACGATACGATCGCATCTTCCATCGGAGGGGAATTTGGAATAGATGATTTTGAAGTGCACCTCAACAGGACAGCTCCTGACTCTTGTCCTAATTTCCCTGGCTCATGTCAAATTCCCTCTACGTCAGCTCACTGCTTCCTCTATAACGTCACAGCCAAAGCCTTTGAATTTGAGACCCTGCTCAAATCCCGGTCGGAAAAACAAGCGCGGCATAAAAGTTTACCGTGTGCGTCGCCTCTTGCACTTACATTTGGCAGCAGTCAGATGAGATCCTCCCAGGGATCAGCTGACTGCTGCCAAACGACTATTTTCATCCATGTGACAATGGGTCTTAGTCATACACACTGAGCAGCACTGTAACTCGCTGTGGATGAAGGTGTCTTGTGAACAACAAAACCTTTTCCAGCATGAGGAGGGAGGCTTCAGCGGCTTGCTGCCACAGGACTCTTTCACCACCATTTCCAGCATCACCTCAACCGAAGTGGTTGTTTCCACCCACATCTGTCTGTCTGTCTGTCCATCAGCAGAGGTACGCAAAAACTACCAAGCCGATTTTTTTTTTAAACTTGATGGAGGGGTGCAAAATCGGCCGTGGAAGATCCCGAGATTTTTAGAGAATTCAAATATTTATTTCTGTTACATTTGCAATGCCATCCAACTTCCCTGTGTGAGAAATGAATAGTGTATTCATTAATATCCTCCAGGCTGCAGTTGGGTGCACTTGCCATCTTCTGGAATGGTTTAGTGACACAGACTGGAGAGCAAGTGCCACAATTATATTATTTTGAGAAACGTTTCCAATATTTCTGCACCCCCACCTACATCATACGACTACATAATGGATATAACTGGAGGCCGATACAGTTCAATCGAAACAGAATTTTAAGTGATTAACAGACAGTGAGTGTGTTTTGGGTGGGCTGTATGTAGTTTTGACAAAAAGACAAAGCCAAATAATCAGTCTTTATAAAGGCGAGAAATACCTCCCTAAATCAGTCGTCCCAGAAAACCGACTGGTTTTACAGCGTGCAATTACTGTGCTTGTGAAACAGTGACGCCACCGTCTTTTTTTTCGTCTTTCGTTTCCTGCCTCAGGCTTGTGCATCAACTCCTTCATGCTCCGAGCTATAAACGCCTTTCAAGCTCGCCACTTTGCATCCTCTTCTGGATGTTTGTGCTACTGATGGTTTCTGCCTTTGACCCCGTTTCGACTGTCTTCATGACAGATATTTTTAGAAAACACATGAAGCGATATTCAAAAACAGCTCGAGTTAAAATGTGGATAGATGGCAATGTCAGCGTTCACATTATTATTAACAGAAACTATGAAACGTAGCACACGTTGCACTTTGATCCAGTCGATTCTGGCTGGATTATTTTGGCATGGATATTTGTTTTTATAACTGTTATCAGTTGTTTGAGTTGGCGCTGATAGGAACTGGAGGCGGCTAAAGTCCAAATCAACTAGAATCAAGTGAACTTTGTCTTCTGACTTCATGTTGAAACCTTTTATACCAGTTACATATTAAATCACTTGTATGAGAGTCAAACTTCATCATCTTTTATGAGTTAATTATTATTACTGTAAGTCTGAGTACCCTGAAAAATTATCTATAAATAAAACATCATCATCAATCTCCCTTTTCAGTAGCTGAACCAATTAAATGTTTGCCTTTAGTATACATTTACTTTAAGATTATTTTCATTGTTTGATTTATTTGGGTAGTGGAGGGAGACAGGAAAGGAAGCTGAGAGGCTGGATTTAAATCCAAGCCGACTTATCCTAACCACACGTTCCACAAGGTGAGCCACTGGCACACTCCAAATGTTAGCTTGTAAACAATCAACTAACTGATTTATTGATTAATCGTTGCAGCTCTGCAAATCTATTTTTCTACATTCTGTAGCTTTCCTATTTCAATATTAACCGAAAAACAACCTTGTGAAATATTTTCTCAAAGAGGCTAAGATCATTTCGTAGGACCCCAAAGATAAACTATTATTTTGGACATTAGGTAGCAGACCGGCGAGGCGGCTGCAGCTCCGTATTAATTTACAATGAGGTGAAACTGGAGACGGTGATGAGAGCAGCAGTCTGGTTTGTCCGACACTGGACATCTACGCCGGAGTGGCAACCGGCTACTTAATTATCACCCTCAAGTCTGTATTCTTAACCAATCAATTAATACAAATAGCAAAACATTTTCTGTGGTGTGTGTGACCTCGCTGCAGATGTTCTACAATAAAGTAACTCATCCTCAAAGGCTTTCACCATTCGGAGGTTATCAATTGTGTGACAGAGAACAGTATTCAGTGGCTATGCATTATTCATGTTCTGTATGAAGGTCAAGTGCCTCAGGTTAAGTGTAGGACTGCAGTTGAAAGCAATATCCTGATAGTACTACCAGGTTTCTAATGTAAGTCACATGGTGTTACCTGGACCAATGATTTCTGATTTACCTCGAGGGGGATTATGTCAGTGCTCATTGCCCGATAGTCCGCGCAGAAAGAGAATGCTCCAAATACACAAATCCCTACCTTAAAAAGTGACACTGATAGTGAATGAAATGGTTAAAATAAGTGATGCCCTTCGGCTACAATAATAGGGTCCATTCCAACCTCAGTCTACTAATATAGTCTCCCCGGAGAATGGGCCTTCTAGTCTCATTAGTGCTATTTGGTTGTTTTACGCCTCAAGTACAGCATTTATTCCAGACACATACTGGGTGATATTATCTCCGGCATATCCAAAACTCATCACTATATGTATATGATACACTGTATATAGGCGGTCAGACAAGGGGCAAAGACTATCCTTGAGACTGGTAGGTTTGATTTCCCCCGTGTCCCCTTCAGTAGGTTAATGAGCCCTGCTCCTGGCTGGTACATTACTGTTACCTGCTAAGACCCAAATTAGTTGACTATGTACATTATACAATTGTGCAATGTCCCGAAGTAGAAAGAAAAAAGTTGGAAATGATGTTTTTATACTCACAGAGAAAACTGCATTTTGGAGCCCAAAGGGTATGGGGGTGAGTCTCGCTAAGGCCACAACTTTGAGTCCACTTCCTCCTTCCACTACTCGAATGACAGCGCTGAGCTGTTCGCTGTTCCCAACCTTGTTCAGCACCCAGTCAGTCAATAGCCTTTTGCACACCAGGTGTGCCACGAAGGTCCCAATTAAAACTCCCACCATGACAAGTCCCATGCCCAGCACAAAGCCGTAGAGGTAGCCAGCTGCCACGTTAAGAACAATATATCCCCATCCACATGGAAATGACACAATAATCAAACCGACTATGAAGAGCAAAGCCCCGACGAGGCTGTCCAAGCTCTCCACCCAGAGCAGGAGGTCCTTGAGGTATTGCCGCACCAGGGCAACCGAGGAGAAGCACACAGCCGTCAGGATGCAGGCAAGCAGGGCGCTCTTGAAGCAAAATGTGGTGATACAGCAGGGGTGTCTGAACTCCCCACTGTTGCTGAAGGTCGGCCCGCCTGGATCGCTGGTGACCTCAGTGTCTCCATCAGACTTCCCAATGCTGGCCCCTCTCTCGTCAAAGGCGCTGCATATCAGTATGTCAATTTTGTCACAGTCCTCCGTGGCAGTCCTCTGCAGCCAGCGGTTCAGCTGGATCTGCGCCTTGCCCACCGCATGCTTTACAAGCTTGGTGAACAACTGCACGGTCGTGGACCCCGACAGCGACATATTGGCCCTTGAATAGGCTATGGGGTGCAGCAGAGCAGCTCAGAGCAACTGTCCGACCGGGAGACAGCTGTGATGTTCAGATATTCCCAGACAGTTTTCAAATCCGGCACAAGTGCATAACTGGCAACGTGAATTTGATGAGCTTCAACAGAGATGAATATTCATGAAGACGATGGCTTCAGGAGAGGCAACCCATCGCTCCACAATTCTGAGAGCATCTGGGTAGTGAGACATAAAGATAACGGCAGTCACTATCCTTGGCCATTACATTAATTGTCCGATTTCAATTTCTTATCTCGGGTACATCAGCTGGGCAGCGTGCCAGTCCAACGACGTAGAAGTGTAAGTTTTGTAGTCTCTGTTTGTAAAATTCGCCATATCCGGAGATGTCATCACTCAGTGTGGATACAGTAGATGGAGGGTAGCTGTGAGGAAGGGGACAAAACAAACCAACACGTCTTTGGACTGTGAGGGTAGGAAACGAACAGGTGCAAGGAGGAGAAACTTCGAAGACTCACCCGCATCCGCATCTCCATCCGGCTAACGTTAACTCACTAGCATGGCGCTAAATCACAGCACGGCTAACTCTCTCCCCCGTCGTTAGCTGACTAGCTCGCTGCGTGGATAAAGTCCGCGGTGGACTTTCAGGGACTGAACTGTTTCACAGCGCCGCTTCTCCCCAGCAAAAGAGAGAACGCAGGTCCGGTGTGTAAAGCCAGTTTGCTCGTCCTCTGTCAGCTGGCTGCTTCTGCCGTCGTCCTCCTTCCACGGTGGTCGCTGCTGCTGCTGTTTGTGTCCCAGAATGCCAAGTTAGCCGAGCCCACGTGTTCAACCTTTCACGGCTCTCATCCAATCAGAGCCCCTTGATTGTCATCGCGAGGTGTCACGACAAACTCCGTTTGTTTTGGACCTGCAACCTCCGGAATGTTAGTTCTGTTAGCCACTGTGCTGCCACATGCCACGCAGAATATATCCTCTATCCTTTCTTCGTGTGATTATTATTTATCATCCAGATCATACGGTTTACCTTAAACTGTGTATAACTTTAAATAATGACATATTCAATACCAAAATTAGACATTGTATCAAGCTTCTGAAAATGCAGTAGTATTAAGAAGCAATCTTTTACCTGAGCAAAAGAACTACAAGATTAAAGTACATTGTTGAAAATTATTTAAAAGCATTATAATTCCACGAACTTGAATATGTCATTCATTTCTAAAGCCATTTCGTATTGACCTTCCTCATTTGAAGTTATGATTTATTGCAGGGCTGCTGTTAAACTGTATTGCCTTCATCAAGGTGCACCTAAGATATTGGCAAGTGAGTGTATATTACAGCTGGTTATTATACCAACTGTAATTTTGGGTATGTGTGCCATCGCATAGTACCACTAGATGGAACTGTTACATCGTTTTTCCCCGAATTCAAGTACGTTGCAGGGTTCAGTAATCGATAATATATATGTAATGGAATCCTGTGTACTTATAGTGGAAATATTGAACACTTAGCATAATCAAATCATCATTGTTGTTTTATTGGGGGAAAAATAAATATATTCGTTATTCTCACAAACACATTTTCATTGACTAATTGAGGACCTGACATTGAACTTAAATAAAGTAAAAACGGGTTGATCATCTTCATCTTTCTTTCCAAACTGATGTTATCCTGGATTGAATCTATATCAACAGAATAAAATGTGAGCAGCAATCATGTTCTAAAAGAAAAATAAATACACAGAGGATCCTTTTCTATAATAGGAAGAACGTTTGAAGTGGTTCCACAGGGAGGATCTTACCCAGATAGCAGACTCATTTGGGTCTGATCTGGGACACTTTTGGCCCCCATGGTTCAGATGCGACACAAACTTGTGTGGGCCAGACTGTTAATCACATGGTTCAGATTTGGGCCATGTTAGGTGGACCAGGGGCTATGTTGAGACAGCCACTCTCATCCCGAGAAAAAAATGACAAATATTCTATCTTGGTTCAAACGAGTCGCTTGAAGCTGAAACTGTGGCCTTTGTATTATTTGACAAAAGGTTAGTTATATAAGATACGCTTCAATTGTGCTGCTCATTTGGCTGCGGGTCAGTCAACCGTGTTGACGATAAGTGATGCTCTCAGAGTCACGTACTTCCCAATGATCTGCAATGGAAATTTGATATGATACTAAAGTGCATAATGAGATAAATCTGCATTTGAGTGATCTGTCTTTCTTTTCAAGAGATGCGCTGCAACAACCTGCAGCTCTGCGTGTATCACGGCGAGTCAAGTTCGGTAGACACAGCCCGTACATGACCGGCTGTTCTTTCAAAATAAAAGGAGCTACGTTCTAGCCTTTGTCATAAATGTGGTTAACAAAGACAGAGTGTTGTAATTTTCGTTTTTTAGGATAAACAGCTGAAGGATTGCAGAAAATATAAACAATATTTTTAGCTTCAATTAACCAGCAACGTGCAGGGATAAATTTAGCCAATTTTAAACGGAAGTTGTGCGGTATACACCGTCTGACTTAACTGCGAGACTCGCTCTTTTGACCAGTGGAACTGATCAGATAAGAGCTTCACATTCCTCCACAGTTTCAAACTGAAGCCACAATTTTTGGATGATGGATTGTTCAGAAGAGGTGCAGTCTGTGTCCGAGGAGCCCAGCCTTCAGATGGAGCTAAAGAAGGGAATGTCGATTTTCATTGATGTAAGTACAAAATAAATATTTCTACTTATGTGGATGCTTAAATTGTTACAGGCGGATCATTTTTATTGGGTTATTATAGTCAATAATTTTACTCTGCCCATGAAACCATCTCTTGCATTACATAGAAAAGAACAAAAACACATGAGAAATACAATATAACACATTTTCTTCACAGCCCTTTGAATAAAAAAAAAAAATGTAATAACACTTTTTAAATCTTTCTCGTCAAGTTGACTTTCTTCTAGATCATAGATCACCTGAATTAATACAGATCCCATTATGTATGCAAGGAACAGAGGGTTCCTTGTTTGGCAAGTCTGACCTTTAATTTGACTGTTCTGCAGGTCTTAGTGAAACAATTTCAATGGCTGTTGATTTATTTATATGTCAGTGCTCCAAAACAAGCTAATGAAGTGCCTTGAAGTCTTACTTGATTTAAACTCAAATAATTCAGATTTACATTTTTTTTTATCTAAACAGATTGTTTATTGATCTATGAATGAATTTTTATAATAGAAAAAGAAACCACATATAATGAGACTCCCGTAGTTTTTCCTTGGATGCTGAGGATGTAAATCTATGTTACATACATGTCTTGCAGCTAATGAGACATCCCTCATGCTGCATTCTTCCTCAGTTACACCTAATGACGTTCTCGACATTTCCTCGGCTCTACTCACTTGAGATGTCTGAACCATAAACCTGTTGGCTGCCTTCAGTGTTTGCGACCGACTGGGGACGAGTAAACAAAGAATCAAGAGTTATTCCAATCCTCGACATCAAATGTCTCTCTGATGTAACCAGTTGTTGTAGTCGGGGACTGTCTGACAGGGAATTCTACCACCGTTGCTTCTGTTGGTACTTGACATCTCCTTTATTAGCTCCAGCTTCAATCTGCTCCTCATTAAAACACAAGCTGGCTGCAGCCAATTCCTCATAGAGCTGTCTCCTTCAGTTTATTGATGCTGATATGATGTGGTGGGTTTCAACTTCATTTCCATATATGAGAGGAAAAATATCTTATATTCAATCTAATGAATTAATTATAGTAGCAGTTTGGTTGAGCTGACGATTGGGGGATCCAGAAAATCTGTCATGGGTTTCATGGAGGGGCATTGGGTGGTCGCCATGAGAATATATACTACTGATGCAGGTAAATAGCAGTAGAATATTGTTTTGGAAACTTTAAAAATAGAGAAAACATACCACAAGATCCATCTAAAATGGGGTCATGTGTCTCAGTCTCTCATGTTTCTGTGCGTCTCTCATTCCTCTCCTGCGTCACCTTCCCCCTCCTACCTCCTTCATCCTCCTCATTCAGTTCTTTTCCTATCAATTGTCCTTTCTCTGTCATTTCCTGCTCTCCTCCCTCTGCGAGTTTGTTGTGTCTCCTACCCCTCCCGCTGCTCAGCTTGTCCATCACCACCTTCTTCCCAGTCTGCAGCATTCTTCATTAAAGTTGGTGACAAAGTTGCTTTTGCCCTGTCTCCAATCATCAGTGACCTACTGAGATGAGATGAGATGAGATGAGATGAGATGAGATGAGATGAGATGAGATGAGATGAGATGAGATGAGATGAGATGAGATGAGATGAGATGAGATGAGATGAGATGAGATGAGATTGTATATTTGTATTACAACATGTATTTTAGCTCCCGACCACCGACTGTTCAGAGTCAGAGTAAGTCAGCTGGATTGTATGAAGAAACCGTATTCAGCAGCTGAAGTCACCCGTGCAGGGACAATTTTTTTTCCCAGTTTTGGTTTACAAAATGGGATTGTGCAGCCACCATGCCATACTGTCACACATAGCACAGCGATGATGTTTAAATCTATAGCTGAAGCTTGTTTGAATTCTTCCTCACAAGTTCAAAGAGGAGAAAGTGGGCTATGCTATTTCTGAGGTTGAGGGAGCCTTTTAAAGCTGATGTGGTCATTGGCACGCTGCCTTTCATCTCCTCTGGACTGCAGGACAGCTCCATCAATAATTTAATGATTCACTGCTTTTGAGTGTGTGATCGATGATCCCCACACACACACACATATTCTAACTTTGATGATGTGAACTCTTCTTTTTCTGACATCCCTCTTGTTCCCTCTCTTATCACAGATCTTACGGAGGGCAGATAAAAACGGTAACTATCCCGTCTTTCTGACTCTCCTCTCTCTTTGGCGTCAGTTCTTCCCTTCTGTTGTGTGTGAGGAAGATTTCTCAATGAAATTCTGATCATGACTCTGCTGATATTCTTTCAGTTTCCATGGAAACAGTAGACTGGCCGTACCCAGCGAGGGTTCAGTGTCAGCGCATTAATGAGGAAAACTGTTTTGAACGAGTTAGACACTTTTAATATGTCAGTGAACTCTTTGCAACTTGGAGTTGTGCGGCGAGACCGCTCTCCTGTCGCTATTTGAAAATCTAGGAGCGTTTGAGGTTCAGGGACCCAGAGAAAATGATGCAGTTGTTTCACCTCTTTTTGTACAATATTACCATACAAATACAGACTATACTTAGTTGTTAACAAAACATTAGAATGAGACGAGTGGTCAGGTTTTCTTACAGCCTCTTACCCAACCTAAGCATGTGAAGCAATGCTGTTATATGTTCTTTGCTGCTGTGACAAAGATCACACCAGGTTGACTTTCACATGAGTAACACGTTGTAATGGACTTGTCACCTTCAGAACTTGTCGCCCTTCTGAGAGCTTGACATCTTATACTCTCCCGAAAAACGCTAATCTGTATTAATTATTCCCACTGCATGACATGGTTGAGGTCTCGTCATGCAGCATGTTAAGAAGTCGTCCCACATGTTTGTTGTGCAAACAGCAGCGCTGGCATGTCAAGTCTGTTACGATGATCTGAGCTCATCCGCGGTGAGTCACAGCGTGTTTGACGTATGTGCATGTGCGTCCATGCCTTTGTTTATTCTCCAAAAGAGGCTCTTGCTCTCTGCAGCTCCTGTGACACTGCAGTCGCACTGCTCATCACGAACCAACGCCGGTCAGCAGTGATAAATGAGTGAAGATCAGTCAGCTCACGTCAACACTGATTTAAAGTAGAAATACATTGGAGGAGTGCAGGTCCTCCACCGAGGCCAACAGACGACTCTCCTGTTATATGAAGCTCCACAACTTAAATCATCACATACAAAATTCATGTTCTTTGATAAAGGTCAATGTTTTTTTTCTCAGAAATTATTGACGGCCCAGTAACACGACATGTGAACATCCCAGATGTTCTGCACAGCTGAAATTCATGTTTTATAACCACAGCTGACAAAAGAAGCAAACACAACAGCTGTGCTTTGATTTCTGCCTTAATGTACAATAAGAAATGATCATTCAGACAGAAAGTAAAAGAGTATTTTTATACTGATTTCAGCTGCCGTGTGGACTGAACGATCTGCTCCGTCTCACTCTCAACAGTAGATGTAGGAGAGGTGTCTCCTGCTCGCAGGGCAGCAGGCTACAGGCTACAGGCGAAGCTCTTCTTTGGAAAGTCACTCGGGTTTGTCCAGGAAGTTGCCAGATTTGTTAGCGTTGTTTTATCGTGACAGCTTTCCCAGTCAGCCTCCGTCTGTTGTCCCACTCAGGAGTGACTAGTTTGTGCCCAGACGGGTCTTTCCTCGCCAC
This sequence comes from Macroramphosus scolopax, assembly GCA_901007825.1. NCBI lineage: Eukaryota > Metazoa > Chordata > Actinopteri > Syngnathiformes > Centriscidae > Macroramphosus > Macroramphosus scolopax. Next base: position 23,743 of record CAAKHC010000123.1, read on the forward strand.
ATGCTACGGCCCGAGGTTAGTTTTAGTTTAATCGTGCCGACAGACAGACAGACGCCGGCAGCCAGAGCTGTGAGGAAATCTGACGTTTCTACACTTTGGGGCTCCTGATTTTAAAATGGTGATTATTTCCACCTCATGAATATTTCATGCAGCTCGGTCCTGCAGAGCCGCAGAGCTTAAAAACGGACTGATTGTTTGAGACAATGATCAAGTCGGTTTAATGGAACAAATGATAAAGATCCTGTTTGTTGTTTACTGCCAACAGGGTCAGACAGTTCACTGCCAAGTCACTTCCATTAATGAAGCAAATCTACACACTCAATTGCTTTACTTTACAACGTGATGCGTCTCTTCCTTCAAATCTTCAGGAGCATGTTTGAACACAGCATGTCCTTGATTTAAAACACTAGTATTAGAGGAGACGGCCTCCACGTCTCACAGGATGCTGCCGACCGCACTGAGCTGCCTTGACACTGTGTTGACGAGATGCATTTGTGCTCCGTCCCCAGATGACGGGAAGCTGTCATTCGAGGAGTTCAAGTCCTACTTCTCGGATGGAGTCCTGACAGCTGAGGAACTGAAGGAGCTCTTCCACACTATCGACACTCACAACACAGAGTAAGTTATTAGTCGTTGGTTCATTACGAAAAAGACAGAACTGGGATACGTGTGGCGGAGCAGGTGGACGATGATCAGTTGGACACAAAGTCTGTTTGGACAGAACTGTACGTTGAATTTAACAACCACGGCAGGTTTGGTTCGGAGTTTAGCTCCGTGTTCTGTGTGCCACTGAGATAACAGACATGTTTTCAAATCGAGCTTGACACACTCAGCGAGCCAAGACGCTTCATAAGAAATGATGATGCATCCATTCATCACTGCGTCACAGAGTGAAACTTACAAAATAAAGTGACACTTATATAAAGTTTTCTTGCACGGCCTAAAAATTTAGAGATTTCTGGAATCATACTGAAATTTAACCATCTGTAAGATATTTAATAAACCACGAACGTGACTCAGGTGCAGGGATCTCACAGGGAATCAAGGAAACGTTCATAATAATTATAGAAATTAAGAAAATAAATGGTAATGGTATGATCAGGGTGGTGTGCACCACTCACATGATGGAAGGAACAGTTGCTCTGGGTGCCTCATGATAATATTAGAGGCTATAAAGTGGAGTTAATGTGTCTCATCCAGACACTGAAAAGATTATCACATGCATGTTTGCACGTGTAGCTCCCCCCATATGTTGTAATTGTGCATGAAGGATGTGTTGTTGTTGTGTTAGTGCACGATAGTGATGTGCAAAAGTTGATGAGATTACGTAATGTTATTCTTGTGAAGTAGATCTTAGCGTACATTTAGATTCTAATAATTTCAGTACCTCCCATCTACCCCGGCACTTCACATCCATTAAATTACCTTGAAATGTCAAGACAATCAAGCAGCACAAGTAAGAGCTTTCCAGTCTGTCAGATGTGTAACCTCCTCTGCTCTCCTGCGTCCTCTAAGTGTTTTTTCCTGTTTGGAACCAATTGATCACTGCAGCAGCACCCCCCCCCCCCCCCCCCCCCCCCCCCGGGAGGCGCCCAC
>CAAKHC010000124.1:10703-33869 GCA_901007825.1 Macroramphosus scolopax
GTGGGGGGGGGTTGTTTTGTTTTGTTTTGTTTTTTTTTTTTTTTTTTTTTTTTTTTTTTTGGGGGGGGGGGGGGGGGGGGGTATATAGGTTTTTGCCTCCACCAGACAGGCACTCTGATGAACTCAGTGTGGCAGCAGAGATATAATTGAAATGCTGCGGGAGCGCGTACACAGACGCTGAATATTGACCCTGGACATTTATTTTTCTCTCTTTCTTGTACTGTATTTTTCATTTGCTGTTTTAGTCCAGTTGTTCTACGTGTGGGTGGGATGGAGACGTTTGGTGATAACTGCTGCCCCTCACCGTGTAACACCCTAGGGTTCCTGCAGAAGAACAACAGTCTGGAGGAGAAGGGGAGGCTCGCAGGGCAGAAGAACCTGCTCTCGTGCGACAACAGTGACCGGGACGCGCGCTTCCGCCGCACCGAGACCGACTTCTCCAACCTGTTCGCCAGAGGTGACAAGTGCTGGCTATCCCACTAAAAACAACCCATCCTGTCAGAGTTACGGGTTCATAATTTCGTTTAGTTAATAATGGTGTCTCTGTTGACATGTATCAGGCCTCAGTGGGAATAAGAATAGCCTATTTGTATTATACTACACAATATCTTTTTGTAAATGGCTAATTATCATATGGCCAACCCTTTCTCAGTATATTATGTGTATTATGTTACCTTTAGCCTCCTTATAAAAGTCATCTTGTAGCCGAAGCTAAAGATGGCAAATCTAGAAATGCCCCAGAGAAGTCTTATAGTCTACATTTAGGCCTAACTGATGGAATACTATTGGGTTGATATAGGCCCTAAAGATTAAAACAGTTACTCTTATTTAGGACATGCATGTTACTTTTTATAATACGGTAAAATAAGACCCTAAAATACAATTATAAATGCACTATATACATTGACTGTCAGCTCTTCAGCTATGGGCCACATCCGTTAGCCTATGTAATATATATACATTTCCAATCATCACAATTAAAACCACGCTTATTAAATAGGATGACTTTAATTTATTACATCTATGAGGCTAACAGCTGGGCAGATGAAGGCCTGCTGTTAAGTCTAATAATATCTATCTTTCACATTACTTGTTAGACTTGCTGCCAGCAAAGAATGGAGAGGAACCGACCATGCAGTTTTTACTGGAGGTGGTTGACATCCTAACAAACTATGTCAAGAAGACCTTCGACCGCTCCACCAAGGTGCTTGACTTCCACCACCCCCACCAGCTCCTGGAGGGCATGGAGGGCTTCAACCTGGAGCTGTCCGACCAGCCCGAGTCTCTGGAGCAGATCCTGGTGGACTGCAGGGACACGCTCAAATATGGCGTCAGGACAGGTAACGTCAGGGGATGGAAAAATCTGGCCATGAATCCCCTCATGTAGCTTCACACAGCAAAACACACTGAGATGAGTCGGAATAAAACACAATGCACTGTTTTTAGTGCACTCTCCCAGGTTTTTATATACAAAATATAAGATAGATAGACGTTGCGAATATTAGTATTGCAACACCTTTTATATGTCGAACAATAATCCTTTACTAATTCATGAGGAGGTATGTTTACTGTATTATTGTCCAAAAAAAACAGGTCCATTTAAATGAGAAGGAAGGAACATTTGTCTTTACAGACGTGAATTCAACACAAACCATTTAGGAAGAAACTCCTCACAGTCCTTTGCGATGACTGCCGTATTTATTGCCCCCGTGGTAATTCAGCCGACGTCCTCCTTCTCTCCCCTCGACTTATTAAAGCGAGTGTCGCCTGAGGGGTTCCTAACACGGGCTGTTTCAAGCTGTTAAGAACGACACCGCTCAAACGGTCCCTCGGGTTTTATATATCACACCGTGTCTACAACTCAACACCGCACTTCAGACATGTTGTTTTTGTGAGGTCCGACCGGAGGAGCTGTCCGCGGTGCTGAAACATTACCTCCCCTGTCCTCTCTTTCTTTCTCTTCCGACAGTCTGTTTCATGTAATCGGCCCCTTTTCACGGCAGCCGGTTTCACATGTCATTGCAGGGCCGACCCAGGTGGAATAAATAACATTAATTATGGGCCCGTTCCGTTTAGGTCTCTGGTATCGTGTATTGTGCATGCCGGCTGACTGGATGGCTGAAACACACGAAATAGAACGCGACCATTAATCAATCACACCTGCGTTTACACCACTATAACATGTCCACATGGATGTTGTGAAAAGGCCCCCATATATATCATTTTTGATCATTTATTTTTAGAATGAATTAGCATGTGAGTCTTACAACACCACATCTACATGGTCTTTATATCCATGAGTGCATTGAGGCTCCGGGCCTATTGATGGCGAGTGTGTGTGCAAGCACCTCATAGTACAAATGGCTGTCATACAACCTTGTTACAGGTGTAGTTAAGGTGCACTGAACAGTGCGATGTCAGATCCCTACTGTTTCATGGTTGACCGGTGGATTACAATATGAATTAAACTGAACATTCACATAAAGAAACAAATATGATTATGATTATTATTATGATGATGATTATAACTATTACTATTATTATTAGAACTAGACAGACAGCTTTAGCCCATAGAGCAATTCTCATGCACCCTCAAATATACTTACTGTCTGTCCTCATTTCTGTCTCTTTAGAATAAACATGATTATTTTCCTAGAGTCAGACGAAGCCTTTGAGACACAATTTAGTCTGTGTATGTTTCTCTCTCAGGCCATCCACGCTTCTTCAACCAGCTGTCTACCGGTCTGGACATCATTGGCCTGGCCGGCGAGTGGCTCACCTCCACCGCTAACACCAACATGTAAGTCACATCCTGCCATCTTTGCATGCTGGTTTGTGCATGACACAGTTCCCTTTTCAGGGAAACACCTCTACATGTCATGACAGGACAATAGAGATTTCCTGTTAGTAGGCCATGCAGCTGATATAGCCTGCAGTCATTATCATACAGATGCACATTAGATGTGCTATGGTGGTCCCCTCAGCTCACTCCAACGCTCGTCAAAACAGCTTCTGAGGACAGTTATATAAAGTGTCGGGTTTGTCCTGTAGAGACGGTGTATTGACAGACTGCAGGCTGCCACTGCGCTGTACTGTATATCTCCGTCAGTCCAGCCGCAGGCGTGGTTAGATTGCATATTGATCTTAGATCACAGTTACATGGTGGCCCAGTCTGATAGAGGGCATGAACCTCAACAATCTCATAATCTCTCTCTCTCTCTCTCTCTCTCTCTCTCTCTCTCTCTCTCTCTCTCTCTCTCTCTCTCTCTCTCTCTCTCTCTCTCTCTCTCTCTCTCACACACACACACACACACACACACACACACACACACACACACACACACGAAAAACTACAAGATATATTTTAATGCTCAATCACAACCACATTGTAAAGATTGAATTTAATGGCTGAACAAAGAAAATTACCTGTGGGCAAGATGACATCACTAAATTAATTTTTTTTTTTTGTATTATGGGTCAAAAACCTCAAGATTAACAATTGGATATCATATAATACAAAGAAAATCATTGGACCAGAAAATGTTGGAGCTTTTGGTTTGAAAAGGACTGAAATGATCGATTGATTCATCTGAATTGTGGCAGATTATTTATCTTGAAATAACGAGCTGAAACTATTTGTTGACTTTAATTGAGGAGCAAAAACGCCAGAATTCGTGACAATGAAAGAGCTACAGAGACGAGGCTAGAAAACAGCCGTTTAGAATGATTCAAAAGCCGAAACAGCTCCTTAAACTACCAAGTAGAACACACACTGACATCTTTCATTCATATTCCGGGACAAGACAGTCAGCAGAACATAGTGTACTCTCCTTCATATTCACAAATTCAGTATTCAGTATCCTCTAACGACTGTGGCCTCCATTTTCCTGGGCCGGCTCAGAAATAAAACATCAACGTGATGTCCATAAAACAAAAGCTGAAGGGAAATCTAGGCACTCAAGTCATTTCATTTCTCAAAACATTAGCTTATGAAACCATCCATCTCTCTGGAAAAACTTCCCCGACTCATCTCCTGGTTGGAAGAATGCCCCGAGAGGAAGGGCCATTGAATTCACACACACGCTCGTGCACACTCTCATAATGACACCAGCCTGTACACACACACCAGCTCTGGCTGTCCCAGATACAGCAGCTAGGTTTCCAGTCCATTGACTGCAGGCTCATTGTGAGCTGGTCTTAGCAGATAGGCCAGCTGGGCCCCACACTGACACACAATTTCCTCCGGCTGCACAGAAAACCCTGTCACACCGTAGAAACTGGCTGCTGCAGCTCCCTGCGGAGTGCTCTTTCTGGCTCTATTGTCCCCGTGGATACGGACTGTCTCAGTGGCTCTTTGAGGGTCTGAGAGGAGAGTATGTATGGAGGTCAGAGGGTTAGTCACATAAAGACGCACACACACATCAAACACAGGCTCCCACACATTGAGTGCCCTTGATGATGATAATAAGGGCATTTAGGGGCCGTCCCGTGGGACAGGCAGGTGACTGAGGGGTAATTTTCTCCCTGAAAAGACCACTGATTGGCTCTGATTGTGATAATGATCACCATTATTGTCATTACAGCGTGAAATGACTCACGGAGGGAAGGAGAATTTTAAAAAGGTGCTTTTGTTGTCCCTTGTCCGCTGTCGCTAACATTTCAGCACAAAATGAAAAATGAGACATTGAGGACATTATGTTTTTGTACTCATAATAATTCAAAGACATGAAAGATATATTTCTAAAATTAGGCCAATGTGAATTTGCAAAATTAGATATTTTGTCTTCTTCGTAGCTCCATCGTTGTGGCTCTTTATAATCCTGCTACGGTTGAAGCTCAGTCATGATAATCTGGGCTGGTGAATTGACTGATAACTAATCTTCCAATCAAATCCATTCCCACTTACAATGGAAACCTCTTATCGCCCTTTTTCTTCATCCTTCTTTCTATATGGCTTCTCTGCTCTTTCTCTCCTTATATTTTCACTTTTTTTTTGCATCCCTCTCCTTTCTGTGCACCTCGGCATCCTCATCACCCCCCCTGTTCTTTGTTTTCCTGTCACAGTCCCTTCAGTGCATTGTTTCTCTGCAGCCTTTATCTCTCCTCCCCTCCGCCCAAACCACAGAATGCTTCAGTCTTTGTTTAGATACTTGAGAGAACAGGGAGTAATTTCAGAGGAGAGGAGATGTTATTCATGGGAAGGGTGTTGTGTAACTGGCCTCATTTGAAACAGGGATCAGTTCTAGGTCTGTATGTGTGGGCGATGCTGAGTTGGTATGTCTGTTAGCAATGCTCGGCCCTTCGCTGCAAGAGTTAGGGTTTTATAGGCACATTTAACCTACTTTAGCCTCTCCAGGAGTTTTGTTCTTTTGTTGTTCGTGGAGCTACCAGCCAACCACTCTTGATAATGTGGGTCAGACACACAGCTAGCCTGCTTTCAACGCTGTTTTTCTCTTGTGTATTGTCCCATTTATAGTCCTGTCCTTTATTTTCCTTTTATTTAATGAAAGGATGGAATTAATTATGATAGTAGTTTCCTCTTCAATTTCTGCATTTTATGGTCAACACACACTCTTATCTTTCCCGAACACACACTGAAGTTCTCTCAGCCATTGAATCAGCCCATTCAGACTTGCCACTGAAATTGGCAGGATTGACAGATAGCCATCAGAGCTTTGTGTGCTTTAATTAAACTACTGAGGGATTTTTAGAAGGCATTTGAATATGAATGTTTGCTGCCTGTCTCCTATCAGACACTTTTTAATTAGCCCAGTCAGCTCTAGCTCTGGATGGAATTATATTAGAGCTAATGAAAAACCAATTGGTCTGCGTGTTGATGTTCTTCCTCTTCTTCTCAAAGCTGCCATTAATGACTGGACTGTTACAGTAACGTTGAATGACCTGCTGTGTTTATAATCCTTGTGATGTGATTGACAGGTTCACCTATGAGATCGCTCCGGTGTTTGTTCTGATGGAGCAGCTGACTCTGAAGAAAATGAGAGAGATGATCGGCTGGCCCGGCGGAGAGGGAGATGGCCTCTTTTCACCAGGTCCGTTTATGTATTATACACATATTATGCATGTTATTTCACATTGGACAGAAAAAAAATGATTATTCCACCACCTTTTCCACGAACAAGAAAGACACTTAGTTGTTAAATTTGTAAATAATTCTACACTTTTCGGCATATCGCTGCCCAGGGTGCTGATGTGTCTGTGTCTGCTCAACAGGGGGCGCTATTTCCAACATGTACAGTGTGATGATCGCACGTTACAAGTATTTCCCCGAAGTCAAGACCAAGGGCATGTCTGCTGCTCCCCGCCTCGTCCTTTTCACATCTGAACATGTGGGTGACACGTGACACACACACACACACACACACACACACACACACACACACACACACACACACACACACACACACGCACACTAAGCGTCATTAGCTGTTCATCGATGCCATTAAAGTGCGGCTATAATCAGTATGTCTGCTTGAACGAGGGCAATGGCTATTTTAATGGAGACTTTTTTACTTCTATTACATCTAAATCAGGAAAAGTACAGCCGACAAACTGGCAGCAAGCTGAAACCAAAGGAGCGATTACACCACAAAGGCCCTGTTCTCCTTGAATCTATAATGTGGTCGTTATATGTTTGAATCAAAGATGAATCTTTTACTGTGTTTCTACAGAGCCACTACTCCATAAAGAAGGCCGGAGCCGCTCTGGGTTTTGGAAGTGAGAATGTGATTCTGCTGAGCACAGATGAGAGGTGAATGCAAAGCCCTGATAAGTGCAGTAAAGGGGTAAAATATCGTATCTGTACTAAGTGGTTCCCAAACTTTTTCCAGTGCTGTATTGTCTTTCAAATGTTTTTAAGTTCACCCTGAAAAATACTTGGTAGGGAAAAAAAGACCATTTAAGACTGTGCAGTCAGTGTTGGCTTTATCAAACAACAGCCTTCTGGCTGAAAAACATTTAAACAATTCAAATGTAGTTGTATTGATTCTTCTCTTTACTGAATTGCACTCCTGTTAGAAACACGGCTTTGTGGTTCAATGAGGATCTTTGTGATTTTCTGTGTGCAATGATCAAACTCTTTTCCAGGCAAAATCTGTTTCATCGCTTTGTTTTGATCATCTCAGAGAGAGAAGCCTCGCACAAATACCTGAATCAATTAACAGTTTACAGCAGCTTAAGATTGATCTGAAAATTGAATGAATAAAAAATGCGCCCAATTTGAGAAACACTACAGCAGCTGATACAAGCGACTGCTTATGTTGTCAGTAATTGTTGTTGCATCTTTCAGGGGACGGGTCATTCCTGCAGATCTGGAGGCCAAGATCCTTGATGCTAAACAGAAGGTAGGTGTCTTTATTCCATTTTCCTTTTATTTGTCATGTTCATTACTGTACCACGTTTTCAAAATCTCACGTGTGTTGATTCTGCAGGGTTACGTGCCGATGTTTGTGAATGCCACAGGTGGTTCAACCGTCTACGGTGCATTCGACCCCATCAATGAGATTGCTGACATCTGCGAGAAGTACAACTTGTGGCTCCATGTTGATGTGAGTATTTTCTGAGGAATCAGTAGCTGTAATACCATGTCCTTAGCTGCACGCCCTTCTGCAACAAGGCTGTCTTGTGCCCTCAGGGAGCGTGGGGCGGTGGACTACTGATGTCCAGGAAGCACCGTCACAAGCTCAATGGAGTTGAGAGGTAAGCTAATCAGAACAGATGGATGTGTGTGTTGTTATTGATCGGAATCTTTTGGGAAAGTATAGCACATATTACATTTTGCAGGGCCAACTCCGTCACATGGAACCCCCACAAGATGATGGGTGTGCCTCTACAGTGCTCCGCAATCCTGGTCAGAGAGAAGGTACAGAGAACACCCACAGCAGATTTGATGTTTTCACTCACAAAGAAACATTGTACATATTCCTGTTAACGGTGATCGTATCACATGTGTGTCTGCAGGGAATCATGGCAGGCTGTAACTCCATGTGCGCTGGCTATCTGTTCCAACCAGACAAGCAGTACGATGTCACCTACGACACCGGGGACAAAGCCATCCAGTGTGGCCGGCATGTCGACATCTTTAAGTTCTGGCTCATGTGGAAGGCCAAGGTAAAAAGGAGGGAGACAGGTACACTTATATGGAACCGCAGTGGTGGACAGTAATTATATACAATTTTTGAGGGACCAGAGTATTGCTTGAGTATTACTACATCATGCTACTCTATACTTCCACTCTTCAAAGGGAAATGGATCTTTAGTATTTTTACATTGCTGCATTAGTACTTTTATTTGAGTAAAGGATCTGCATACTTCTTCCACCCCTGTACAAAAGTTAAATTGTAAATGAATCTTCATGCAATATGAGAAATCATCATCAGAGTCAATCACGTTTCATGGTTTTATCCCAACAGCTGCTACAGATTCATACTGGATTGATTGAACACAAGAGTCTGTTTTCTCCCTCACAGGGCACCATTGGGTTTGAGCAGCACATAGACAAGTGTTTGGATCTGTCTCAGTACCTGTACAACAAGATCAAGAACAGGGAGGGATATGAGATGGTGTTTGATGGAGTGGTGAGCCTCCCAAACTTTCTATCAGTTTCTGTGTTGTTTCCTTTCTTTTAGTTTGTTGTATGTGTGTATTGACTTATTAACTTCTGTCTGCAGCCCCAGCACACCAACGTTTGCTTCTGGTACATCCCACCCAGCCTGAGAGGCATGCCAGACAGCGATGAGCGACGGGAAAAACTCCACAGGGTGAGACACCTGTCAATCCATAGCTTAGATATTTCCACCTTTCAACATTGCTAATGTTGAAGAAGCTCCCCTCGCAGGTTAAAGACTTTGCGTTCTTGTTTTTTTAATACACCAGGTGGCACCAAAGATCAAGGCAATGATGATGGAATCAGGGACCACCATGGTGGGCTACCAGCCTCAGGGCAATAAGGTCAACTTCTTCCGTATGGTCATCTCCAACCCAGCCGCCACCCAGTCCGACATCGACTTCCTCATCGATGAAATGGAGAGGCTGGGTCAAGACCTGTAGGCCTCCCAGCTATCACTGCTCCAGCGGCGAGAGGTTGCACCACCTGTGTTGTACTTTTAAGGCAAATGCCTGCGAGGTGAAACACTTAAAGTGCTGCAGACATGTTTCAGGTCCCTTCGATCAATTCGATATTCATCTGCAGCACTCTGACTGTTTCCCCAATCGAAGAGAAAGTAGCAATGAGAGAGACTTCAAGATTCTTACTTGTTATGTTCCACATTGTTCCTCCTCCAGTCAAGATATATAGCCACAGAGTATCTGAAGGTTCTAGGTACAACAAATACGTTCTGATGTATGTGCGCCGTGATATTGTGTTATGTGTGTGTACAATCTAGTTTCTTCTGTGTGACTGAATTTGTGTGAATGTGGTCGAACATTGTAAAAGAAAAGTGCGGATAAAAATATAACCAAGTATCATGAAATTATTCTTCTGTATCATACATTTGCTACACAAAATTGAATCATTGGTGCTGTAATGATATTTAATCCTAGTGCACCGAGCTGTTTGTCCGGAACCAGTGTCCAAGTGTGTGTGTGCAGGTGTGCATGTGGCACACTGTGTGTACTGCCGTGTATTATAGCATAGCATTGTGTTGAAAAAAATAAGCTTATTATGACCTCATGTGCTCAACATAGGTACCAACTGTGTTAAACTGAGAGGACTTAGATAACCTCCAGGATCTATAGTATTTTCCCTCATAGAAGTTTAAAATTAAGATTCTAAATATTGTCTATACAGCTATCCTAAAAGTCTGTTACAAATTTGTAAAACGCTGGCTCGTTGTTTGTCTCATGCAATCATGTGATATGTGTGATTATATTCATTGATTATATAAAAAACAAATATTTATTGCATTTTCACTGTATGCAGATTCAGGTATTTTATTGTAAATGTAAATTTCTGTGTATTACATGCTAATACATTTGTATATTTAGTCACAGGAACTTAAAGATTTTATTTATAGTGATTTTGTCAGCCAAAGAAAGAGAATTGAGAACAGAGTAATTAATTGTCCTTCATATAGAACTTCTTATAGACTATAGATGTTTGTCAAATGTTACCTATCGACCCTCGACCGCGATGCAATTAGTGTGTTTCTTTCTGAGTCTCTTTGACTGAATGTTTTGAGATGACTGACTGGCCTTCTGATGGGATTGAGAATGAAGACTGTATCGTCCTCTGCCAGACATGCTGGTCTTTTATTTTAGTGAGAAGCACAAGGATGTGAGAATGTACTCTCATCCAGGGAATGGGGAGAAAAGATTGCTGTATCCGTCTGAATTCTAATGCATTTACTGTAATATAGTATACTAACTGTAATACATATTACCTGTATTCTCAGTGTTATGGGAACTCGATGGACTATCCTGTTTAGAGAGTTCCTGTGTGTGTCTTTGCACAATGTTCACCTTTCTTTCCTCCATTGTAAATGGATGTGTTCAATGGCAGTAATATATAAGAGTTATGTAACAAACTGTAAATTATGTGACTGGAACAATTGCATAAATCATATTTAATGTAATCTGTTTGTGACCAGTCTGGTTTTTTGATGAAGCCAGCTGTAAAGGAATGTTTCCTAGAACGTTTTTTGGAGGCACTTTAACAGAATCATACCATCTCTGAAAAGATGTTTAATAAACTCTATTAAAGGGAAAACTGAGTTTGACTGAGTCTTACAAGCATCCGTCACTGCTGGATCCTGCTGGATCCTACTCAGGAGACACACACACGAACACACACACACACACACACACACACACACACACACTCACACAGACGCCACCCATCATTGCCTCTGCCTAATCATCCTAGAGAGGGTTTTGTTTGCCCCCCAGCTGTGTGTCGGATTGGCTGTTGGCTCCAGCGTGAAGCCCTGCCCTACCCTCCTATTATCTTTTGTTTATTCCCTGTTTTCTCATCCTTTTCTCCTCTTTTTCGTCTGTCCTTCCCTTTAGAGTGAAAATACTCTCTCCTGACATTTACTCCTCCCTTGCATCCCCCCCCCAATATTCCTCCCCCTGATCTCTGTATGTCCTCATCTGTGAGTATGAAATGATTCAGATTCACTGCATCATTAAAAAAGACATATAAGATCCAGAGTTTCATAGCGTTTACACGGAGGATATAGAATTATCTAACACGAGGCCAGGTGTGAGATCAACACTGAGGATGTGATTGCATCGCCCTCTAGGGGAATATTATGTCTTAATAATTCTCCATTGGAAGCCATTTGCGAAAAGAAACCTAAAAAATGATTTTAAGGTGCCAAATGAGGAGTTTTAATATCAACATATCATAAGCATATTCATTGATTATGACTGAACATAAATTGCCATTGCATGATGTTTATCTTGCTGGGGACCTAAAGGAACATACAATCTGTGACAGGAAATAACTGACTGCCTTAAAAGGAAAGCAAACTGTATGTTTGATATGTATAATCTAATAGGTCATTTATATATTTCTACAGTAGTCATCATTTTGATTCTGTAGTGTTTGGAATTGAAATAAAGGTGACTGATGCCACGTCACATCAGAGTTGTTACAATCACCAGTTTCCAACCTTAAATGAGTTTAAGTGAAAATTCAAGTCATACTTGAAACTTTCTCACCCAGCATGATTTGTAACCAGATTATTAAATATGTAATATGCAATGATCATGTAAATGCTGTATGTATTAAACATACAGATAACAGCTGAATGTTGGAACAATACTGTTCCATATAAGCTCAATTTATCCCAAGAGCCGATAACATGACATTGTTTTCTTCTCAATTTGTTTCTGATGCCCCCAAGTGGCCCAAAATAGTTACTGCAGGTTATCAGTGGCGCTTGGGCGCTGCAAGAAGTTCATAAAATTTGTATTGTAATTAAGATTCTCAGAAGTTGTTCACAATAAAATCAAGTAAGCAGCATTGCATCTCCTTATGGTCCTACCTTGAAATAGAATCATATCAAAAATCATACATCACTGCTTCGGATAGTTGATCAATATTTACAGCTTTAGGGAAACTGTACATTATACTATGAGATTGTAGCTCATTACTAAGTAAATATGGGATTAATATGGATTATAACATCATAATTTACATTAGGGCAAGTACCATTTCACAAAGATTACAAACACATTCACTCCTAGGGGAGAAATACCAATTCAAGATTTTCAAATCAAAACCACTTAAGTTTGGTGGTTTAAAAGTGTCAAGGGAATAAAAACACATTATTAAGCAATACAAATAGGCAGTCATTTCACTAAAAAAGCAGCTAACTGAATGTAACTCCACATCAATGAGCGCCTGTGGAGCCCTCTAAATATAGTTTATATCATTCGACGGAAATACTACTGACTGTCAAGCTACTCATAGTTTTAAAGGTTTATTCCACCCAAATACTACTTTCTGTCCAAGTACTCAAAGTTGTAAAGATTTGCTCCAGCAACACTACCGTAAATATTCATTGGTTTACATTTTAAATTGTAAATTTTTCACAATTCATCTATTCATTTCTCATTAATTTAATAAATTACATTATAATATATTCATGTAATGAGTGATGTGTATTTGTTTGCATTGTGATGAAAATAACAAATCATAATGAATTATTTGATTTTATATTGCTATTTCAAACACATTTGTGGTAATTCATACTACTGCAGGTAACCTTCCTAAAAGCGCAAAAATTAACACTGACTATCTATCTGATTCCTCTCGGTTCTTTTTTTGGCATTCTGAACCAGACTAGCCAATATACATGTTTTTATCTATCTGTAAATTAATAGGCCTGTTCTGTATTCATCATATAGTTAGAAGTTAGAACAGCAAATAATACATAGATATAAAAATCAAATAAATAATAAGTTGTATTCGACCGGTAGTTTTGAAGAGATTTATTTAATATGTCAGTTGGGTGACGGGTTGGAGAGTGTCGACACAAATTATTTATGCGTTTTTAAATAAATACCTGTAAACATAACATGATCGAATATAGTTCTGAAGATCACGTAAATAATAAAATAACGACCATTAATGAATAATTTCTGTAGGACAGACTGGAAATTGAGAAGGCGTTATTTCCTGCCACGTAACGGCGCATGCGCAATCGGACAGACAGTCATTTGACGACGTGTACCCGGTGTGTACATGTATCCAGATATCTCACCGCTCCTAGGAAACAACCTGCCATAAAGCCTATAAAGCCTTTAAAAAGCTAAACAATGGGAGGATCGCAGAGTGTGGAGATACCAGGAGGAGGGTCTGAGGGGTACCACGTCCTCCGGGTGAGTTTGTAGCTTGCTTGCTGACTGCTGTTAGCTGTTAGCTTAGCATCGGGTGAGAACCGCAGGATTCTGAGTGTTGACAAGAGGAAGAGGATGACAACTCGGGCCTTTGTCGGAATAACACAAAACCAAAATGTGTCATAAATAGTTTGTGAAGTGTCGCTTTTTGTTGTTCGTTGTGTTTTCTGTTTGCGTCTGCTCGTTAAACTAGCAAGATGTGCTTTGCCAGAAGCCCCTAAGTGGGTGCTAGCTAAAGCTACGTAGCTGCACTGATAGACACCCGTTTAGCTGGTTTTGCAAATGTTTGCATTATCGGACATGAGACAACGTTTGGTTTAAATGCCGCTCTTTCTTGTTCTACTACGTCATTGACCGTTTGTCCTATTCTTCTTGATTTTTTGTAATTCTTAGGCAATAGAAAGATGCTTAGCTATAGGTTTAGCTAAATGCTAATTTGACAGCATTGCAGTTTTAGTTAAACCATAAGGGATTTGGCTGCATTCTGCATCGTTGATTTATTAGAGCCCTTTCAAGACAATCAATCGTTAAGAAATACAGCTGATGGTCAATGAAAGTCTCTTCCAATTGCATGATGAAACGTATGTTAATGGCCATTGTGACGGCACTACACTTACATGTATTGGAATCTACAACAAATCATATTCACATGAGAAGTTAGTGTCCCATATGTAACACTAAGCCACTGAAGGCTTAATTCCCTCGTTAGTCAATTCGGGTCCTATCAATTCGTGATCATTCTGTATTTGCAAGAATTTCAGTGAAATTGTGTGTCAATCCAGCATTCCCCTCATTTTCCTGCAGGTTCAGGAGAACTCACCTGGTCACAGGGCTGGACTGGAGCCTTTCTTTGACTTCATTGTCTCTATCAATAACACCAGACTTGTAAGTAAAAATGGAAGACAGTAACTGTATGTATGAAGACAAAATAACCAGGGTGTAGCTCAGGAGGTAGAATGGATTGTCAACAAATCTCTGGGTTGGTGTGTTACGGCTCCTCCTGTTGATGTTTTGAAACGTACCTGAGTAAGACACTGAACCCTGAGTTGTTCCTGGTGGGCAGGCGAGTGCCTTGCATGGCAGCGTCGCAGCCATTGGTGTGCGTATGAATGAGTGATAGGCAATATTTGATATTTACCTAATAAAGTTTATGATGATAACTATATATCCTGATTGCCTCTCTCTGATCATCGTCACCCCCCTTCAACAGAACAAGGACAATGACACGTTAAAGGACTTGCTGAAAGCCAGTGTGGAGAAACCAGTTAAGATGCTGGTTTACTCTTCAAAGACCCTGGAGCTGCGGGAGTCCACAGTTACACCTAGCAACCTGTGGGGAGGCCAGGGGCTGCTTGGCGTCTCAATTCGTTTCTGTAGCTTTGAAGGAGCCAATGAGAATGTTTGGCATGTTTTGGTATGTACCCAAACAAATGTTTTAGTTTAACTTGGTAACTTTGAATCTACTGAATTATTAGTTTGATAGTGTGGTACAGCAGTGATTTGTTTTACTCACTGTATAATGCACCTTTCTCTAACAGGAAGTGGAGCCTAATTCCCCTGCAGCCCTTGCCGGCTTGCGGCCGCACACCGACTACATCATTGGAGCCGACACTGTTATGAATGAGGTGGTTTATCAGCACTTCAGCTCCATGCAACTGTCACTCAAATACATTCTTCACCTGATAAAGATGTGATTGTGTGTCTCCTCTTTTTGTCTGCCTCCCTGTGACTATCTGCAGTCAGAGGACCTGTTCTCCCTGATAGAGAGTCATGAGGGGAAGGGCCTGAAGCTCTATGTGTACAACACGGACACCGACAACTGCAGAGAGGTCGTCATTACACCTAACGGTTCCTGGGGAGGAGACGGCAGGTAATACTAACACCGTCAGAAGCAGAATCGATCATGGCATTCGCTCACAATCTGTGCCATTGTGCAGAAAAACAGTTTGAGGTACCTCAGATTATGTGATAAATATTTGAATTGTAGCATTATGACGTAAATGTACTTTGCTGCAGACTTTAGTCGAAAATATTGCAAATCAGACTTTGGTAATTTATTTCTCAGTCTGACGTAGGACCTTGTAAGCATGTAAAACTCTTAATTTGTCAATTGTTTCTTCAACTGGAGTGAACTGTCTGTAAGCAACAAAACCCCCAAAGATGTTGGCAGTGTGTCAGAGGGTTGAAACATGGCTGATCTAAGATCTGTTTGAACAAAAACCTTGAATTTTGTTAATTTTCTTCCTCATCACAGCTTGGGATGTGGGATTGGCTACGGATACCTCCACAGGATCCCCACCCGGCCTTTTGAGGAGGGAAAGAAGTTCAGCTTCCCTGGAAATTCTCCCAGCGAGCCTGTCAGTCCACTGAAGGATGGATTCACTGAGGTCTGGATACATTTATTATTCAAATTCGTTCAATACAACTGCTCAAACTCTTTTTTACTCCAGTGTTTCAGTCCGATAAAATAGTATTTGTATCAGTACTTCACCTATCGGAATGCAGTGAGTTAGCATGGCATTGAAATGCTTTACGTTTCTTTTTTATGTTTGCAGTAAAGCAGGCAGGGGGAAAATAGTGCTCTCTATTTATTAACTGGATATGTGGATGAATGCTACTTTATCTATTAGATAGCAGCATCTTTTTTTAGCTACCTCATGTTGCCCTCACTCCTTCAGGTCCAGCTTTCAGCAGTGACCCCTCCTCCCACTTCAGCTGCACTCGCCTCTGGCCTAGAAGATACACTGTCAGCCCTGTCAATCAGCACAGCTCCGCCCACCATGCCCAGTGAGCTGCAGACAGGTAGCTCAACTGGACATTTCCCTTTTCCCTCTCATACGTGTGCATTTACTGCAACACAGTAAGCTATGACCGTGTTGTTGGTGATATTACGCTGCGGTCACGTGCATTATCTCGCTGACACTCAGGAAAGAGGTATTAATCAATAAAGTAGGTCATCATTATTAATCCAAAGAGTTCCTTATGAATGTATACTTACATGTAAATGTCAAATTTGTATTATTGTGTGTAATTGTGTGCCACCTTCCTCTCCAGGTTTGCCCACTGTCCCTCTGCTCCCCACTTCCACCAGCCCCTCCCTCAGCCCACTCACTCCCCTGAATCCTGCCGCCGCCAGCTTCAACCCCGCCACCACGCTACCAGGTGAGGGATTTCTCAGGCCGTTACGTCAGTGAGCTTTCAATATTGTACATGTGAAAACACTCCGGGGTGGCTGCTGTGACTGTATGATTGCTGAGGGTGTGTTTCACTAAGTGATGGTCCAGCTGTGACTATCTAGTCTGTTTATCTGTCTTTGTATGTATTGTTTTACATCCTAAAGTGGCTTAAGTCTTTTATTAGGTATTATTTACATGGAACCAAGACTTTCAGTTTATAACAAAGCATGAATAATAAAATGATGCCTCTATGTGCGTCTTGTGTTTGCTTGTAGGTCTGATGCCCCTCCCGGCTGGCCTACCTCCACTCCCCAACCTTCCCAACCTCAACCTGCCTCTCCCAGACCTCAGTGCCATGTCATTAGCAGGCACCTTACCGCCAGCAGGAGTTGCAGGTAAGAAATCTAAAATTCATAAGGTGTTGTGAAAGATTAACACATTCATGCTGCTCAGATGATGAATCCTAATTACTTTCACGATCCTCTGGGACCATGTCATTATTTTCATGCAAAATATTACGACAATTATTGGATGGATTGACATGAAATTTGGTTTAGACATTCGCTGTCCCGTCAGCGTGAAGTGAAGATGACAGCTGCGATGGGTCTTGGATGTGCATGTGCACATTTCTGTTAATATATCAGCGGCTGTCTTACTGTGTTTTACTAGCTGGGCAATAGTATCAGCTAACATCAGTATAAAAGATAACCTCAAGGGAATAGTTTGATATATTGGAAAATAACGGTTGGGCAACGTGTTGATAAATACCGTGGAATGTTAACAATGGGTCCTCTGGTAGAAATTTGGCAATACCAATAAATAAATTGAAAAGGCACATCATCACGTGACTAACACACATCCCTTGTTTTGTTCTTTGTTCTTTCACTCTGTCTCTAGGAATTCCACCTCTGGTCCCTCTCCCTCCCCTGAACCTGCCTGGCTTGGCCCAGCTGCCCCCTCTGCCCACCATGTTGCCCTCCCAGCTGCCTCCACTCCTGCCTCAGGGAGTGCTCCCCATCCTGCCTACTTCCACCACTGCCCCTCTAGCCTCAGTCACTGTCACAGCCGCGCCTGTGACCAGGTCAGTTTTGGACGCCACAGCCACCGCGGATGCTGCTTCCACAAACGCCACGGAAATATTAACGTTGTCGTAACCCGGGAAAGGACATCATCACAGTCATACCAAAACACAAACCCGGTTTCTCTCTTTCTCCCATCTGTCTTTCTGTTTTTTTCTATTTATTTGGCGAAGAGGGGCAGGCAGGTGCATTCGTTCAGAAGTACAGTCGGCAGGTCCTAAGTTTGAGTGAGGGGGCTTGTGTGGAGCGATGAATGAAGAATGGTGGCTGCATGTAGACTAACCCGTATGTCTATTGCAGTGGAGCTGGTAGCACAGCAGCTTGCCTTAGCTACTGTATGAGGAGGACGGGGTTAACTCTTCGGTTTGCATTACCCTGCGCACATCTGCAGAAACAGCAAGACAGAGATGTCCAAGGATTTTCACCTTTGTGACGTGGCAGTCCTCCGTTTCACTAACTTTTTACAGTATAAACGTTGAATGTTAATAGGGTTGAGTGATAGGGCCAATCACCTAAACCATGAATCCAATATAAAAGAAATGAAGTAAAGCAACTACTACAAATTCAAATTTTATTCAATCAGTCCAACACAGATATCCTCACACTAGAATAAATGGTTTTATCTGAAGTGGGCCAACACAGAAAAGTACCTGCTGTACTGGTGATAAATTAAGAAGGCCATATCATCCACTCCTAATCTACCTTTTATTAGTTAATCGACCCCTACAAATAGATTAATTTGATTAACATGTACAATTTTTTGTTGAAGTTACTGTACAAATGTCGCCACACAGTGACAGACTGCTTTATTTTGCACCACCTTTTGTGTTTTGAAATTATTAGTTGTGTCTGTCCCTATGTATGTCTCCAAGTATACCAGAACTCCACCACATAGCCAGTAACCGTCTGGAGTGCCATGCCAGAGGTGTACAGTAATCAGAGCTACTGAGTCGAATGTGTCCATTGTGCCGGGTTCTTAAATTCTCCCTCTGGCATGGCTGAAGTCGATTGGTCAGCCGAGTTGCAGTGATGCAGTACATTCACAAGATGTCACTGTAAGAGAACATCTACAGGATGCACAGTGCGAGCAATAAAGCCAAATTTTACACATAGCCTCTATGTGTCTTTAAATACTGTGTTTGTCTTCTAATTTGTCCCATTACACATTCAAGCAAGAAGAGGACACGAAAACAAGATGATGAAGTTGTCATGGGAGATGTCTTGTGGGTAAAAATAACACATCAGTGGTTAAATATGATAACTAATGTGCTTTCACCTCATGACTATTATATCTTAAAGCTCAGCTTACTGGCCTTTAAACATCAACCTACAAGGAACCACACCCTGCCAGCAGTCCTGCACGTGCTTCCTGCCTTGAGGTTCTTCAGGTGATACTTGTTGGTTGAGGGAGAAGTGCACCAGTCTACTGTTTGCAGAGTGCTACACCGTGTTGCCTCAGCTTTGTGTCCTCAGTTGGAACGCAACGTGAAGTTTCCCTCCTGAGCCGAGGAAGCTGTCTGTACAGGGGTTTTCTTCCCTACAGCTGGGTTTCTTAACATTTAGTGAAGCGTAGCCATGGTAACTGAAGTGCACATCAGCTGTATTAAGACAGTAACTGTCATGAAAGTCTTAGACTGAACACTTGAGAGAGGGAACAACCTTAAGAGGCTTTATGCAACACCTGTAAATAAACCTCTCAATCTTAAGAGAAATTTATAGAAATAAACATGCAAATTGAATCATTTGATAGCATGTGTGAATATGTTCGGGGAGAGAAAAGGCAGGAAAAAGGATAAATGCCCTTCCCTTTTCTGACCTCACACAATTTCCCCATCGTCTCCAACAAGATACATACAAGCAACTGCGATTTGAAATTACCCACTCACATGTAAAATACTTTTGAGAGTGTTAGTAATCCACCTGAATGGGCTTTTAGAGAATTTTCTCCCTGTTCCTCAGCTCCTATCTAAGTGTTATGTAGCAGTAAGTGGGTGCTGGGTTATCTTTCTAACAAATATGTACATGTAAATAGCAGCTCCTCCTCCTCATCACTGCAAAAATAATGAGACACGTGGTGCCCTTTGAGCCGAAATATGTAAATATGCCAGCTGTCTTAACACAGATGCTGTCACCTCTCTTCCTCTCTCTGTGGCAAACACTTTCAGTGAAGTTACATAACCCCACACAGGAACACAACATGGGTCACACTTCAGGAATTGAGACTTGTAAGGCAATCTTTATTGCATATGAACGACATGGCCTAGCATTGCACCCTCACCGCTATGTAGCTTACTAATGTCTGCACTTACATGAGTCTACGCACTGCCATTGTTATTAAACAGAAGGTATTCACTTCATGCTAGCACCCATTTTCTACTGTTTTGTCAAGTAGGAGAGAAAAACTGGACAAGAGGGGATACGTGTGTTTTATGCATCACTGCACCCGAGTGGATACAATTACAGGTTATAACTGAACACTGACTAATCGGTTCCATTGCACTTAATCAGTTGCTGTCATTCAGGTGCAGCAAGCCATGAGCAGGTACTGCCTGCAGTTTAATTCACCTGTTTGTTGTTCATCCAACAGCTTGCACAAAGAAAATTAAGACTTTCTCATTTGAAAGCAGGTGACATCGCAGCACCCGCTAGTCTTTAATCTGCCTTCTCATCAAAGAACATTTTCCGTGTCTGGCCACGGGCGAGCTTCGGGGGCAGAGTCCAGGTTGCCTGACTTTCAAGAGGCTTAAAATGTCACAACAAACAGGTAAGTGTTTTATTTACAGGATAACAACATTTGGATATATCCATTTGACTTGTAGCTGCAGTGAATCAACACAGCCAACCTGGAGCGTGCCCACTTCAACTGGCATGAACAGATGTGAACACCCTCCCTCCCCCCGTTCCAGTGTCACTACACAGCATACAGGGACTTTGCTCCATATGATGTCTGTTGGACTTTTACATGAAAGTAAACAAAAATCCACATGGACACTGATGGTGGCGGCAGTACATGTTGCACCCCCCCCAGACAGAACAGTGGGCGTCCATTTCAGAAGAACAGACTCGGGGAAGTGCTCCTCTCAACACGGTTCAAGTATGCACATGTGCGAAGCGAAAACCATTCACACGTTACAAACTAAAAGCAACATTTATAGCAGCAACAGCTTTCAGAAGGAAACACAAATGAACTGAGCAGAGTAAGACACGGGGAAGGATAAGCCTCATTATTACGTAGTTTCTAGTGGGTAATGTCTGCTCCGGCATGTGAAATGTACACTAAACTGACTCCCTAGAAAAGAATCCCGTTACCACGGAGTCTTTGCAGTTTGGCTGATCCAGCTTCTCAGTTCAGTCCAGCTCTCAGGCGGATGGTCTCATCTGTGAGAACAGGGAACTATAAGACTCGGCCACTAAGAACATTTGGACTCCTTTATCGGAACAGCAAAACATGGATTAAGACAGATTCACACATCTACTTTCTGTGTAACCCCAGCAGGAAACCTGAGCTGCTTTGCAACACAACAAATATGTGAATCGACTACTGATAAGTCCGAAACTAACCCCGCTGTTGTACTTCATGCCAAATCTCTGACACAAGATGACAGTGATCTGGATCGGAAGTGCAAATCGACCCCAGAAATTTTAATCTGGAATTTATTTTTTCGTCAAGTCCCACTAAGGTTACAACATCAAGTTAACCCATGTAGTGCGCAGGTGGACGTCAGGGGTAAACTCAGTGAAATGGGACCATCCTCTGTGCCTGACAAACCGGACTGCGGAGATGACTTTTACAGGAAGTCAAACCTCCTTGGCAGCACAAATCTGTTCCCTTCTGTTCCACGCTGATGAACGCCTCAGAAGCAACACACCCACCAGCCTTCCTCTTGAAGCAACACACACACACATCTTGTGAGGTGTTATGGTGTAGAGCGAAGAGGTGGGCGTGGACAAGGCCTCTAGGAGCTCCTACGATGGCTGAAATGTCTCCTAAGGGGTAAATTAATGAAGTCCATAAGAAAATCCACTGACGTCATCCATTTGTTTTTTCTCCAAACAACGCTGAGCAGTTCCACTGCCTCTCTTTTCATCGATCCATCTCTCTTTACATTTCTGTTTCTCTTCCCCCGTAGCTCACACAGATGAGTTCAGGGGTGCGATTCTGTACAACATACGCAACACTTCCACTTCCTCCACTCATATCTAATGTTTTCCATTAAATTCTGCTTTGTTGTTATTTTATCCATTGGGAACATCTCAGGTAAAACTTCCATCAATCCTGCCTCAGGGTCGGCCAGAGGGTTCTGTCAGTCAGTAGGTGGGTAGAGATGAGCCGGAGGGCTGCAGGGCGCCGGAGGAGTTTGAGCGTCTCATGTGAGGGAGGAGGTAGGAGTCCGAGCACAGTTGGTGGACATCGAACCTGTCCTCCTTGCGATAGGCCAGACAACGTCGGATAAACGCCTGCAGAGGGGAAAAGAGCGTTGTAAGAACAGAACTCCAATCTGTTTGTTTTGGAATGTTCTAATCTCTCCTTAAGACTCTTTGGAGTCACTAAGACAAAAGGTGCATTATATGTTCCATCTGGTGGCAAAGACGCTGCTTTCAGCTGTTCTTTTACACATTCAGCTGATTCAGGCGGTCCAGTGCGTCAATGTAAACCTGCTGGAAAACATTAATAAGGTGCGTCTGTGCCTTTAAATATTACAAGTCAAATTTCAACACACCACATGTCTTATCTCTCACACATCGTCCAGCTGTGATTGGGCAATACGACGATGCATACCATGAGGCGATGAAACCTGCCAACAGTCAGCAGTTTGATCTACTGTCACAGCACCGCAGTAAACCGCCTTTTCTTAACACCGGTTGTATCAAGCACACAGTCACGCACTGTCATGCAGGACTGCTTCAGGCAATTTTGGACTTCTGCCTCACTGCGTGCACTACCTTGATTTATCGGATATACAACTCCTATTCGGCAGGAACGCACAAGTAGTCAGGAAGTACAGTGATAATGTAACTTTCCACTTAACAAGTAGCGTAACGAATCACTAATACAATCTGTCGTAATGTTAGTTAATTCCTTTCAAAAATAATTTTTACAACCTTTTGTTGTCAGCCCCTTACTGATATGGATCCAGGAACATTTTCGTTCACTTTCATATTCGTGAAAGCGTGATCATGTCAACAAGCAGCAAGCTATCTTAGAATATGAAATCACATAGATTCAGGGGCTGGGTATATTCCCTTTACTTTGATTTTGTTGTGAGGAAAGATGACAAGAACATTGAGGTCAAATGTAGACTGGTGCAGGCAGACGTACTGAGACACTTTCCCTGAAAACACGACAGACCTCCTGAATCACCAACCACCATGGAAACACACCCCAACAGGGGGGAGCCCTCTGGGATTTGCATGTAGCATATACATTTGAAGGATTCATGTACTGCAGAGAAATGCTAGTTAGACTCCTTAGCTGCGATATGTGTGTGTGTGTGTGTGTGTGTGTGTGTGTCACCTTGGCCTCTGTGCTGGCCTGTGGTTTAGCAGGG
>CAAKHC010000124.1:33889-73147 GCA_901007825.1 Macroramphosus scolopax
GCAGGGAACTGGACCTCGGTTGCTTTGAGGATGGTGTTTTCCTGGAGGATGTCCTGCTGAGACTGGTTGTGACCAAACGGCTGGCAACACAAAACACATTTAATTCACCACTGCTCCATCCTCTTTTATATCAAACTTTTTCAAACGGCTGTAGTTAGAATGTATGAAGTTTTAATGCCACTCAAAGACATCTACGACCAATGACTTTGCACTGTTCAGGACACAGCGACAGCTAGCAGACAGTGGATCTATTCGAAGCATCGCGGCAGCAATCAAAATGATAATCACTGGTTCCGCCAGCCTGATAGGCATGAAGTTAATGCAAGAGTGAGTAAATAAAATATTAAAACACAAAAATAATGGTAATAACAAATTATCTTGACATTTAAATTGCAACAACTGAAAACCAGATTCATAAAATCCTACTGTGGATGTCTTAGTATATTTAATACTATTTAATAAATTCAATGCCTTTTAAGATTTTTAGGAATCCGAGGGAGCCCTGTTCAAAGCAACACTTCTCAGACGTCCTGTAACTGGACCAGGAATCCATGTGGAACTATCTGCTCTTCTTCTGCGTGTTGATGCACAAACCCTTTCTCTTTCTTAGGTGTCCTGCAAAGTGCTGAGTGATTTACCTTGCGCCCATAGAGGCACTGGAAGAAGATCACTCCCACAGACCAGACGTCCACCTTGTTGGAAATCTTCGGCGGCTCCTTGCCCACCACAAAACACTCAGGAGGAAGGTACCTGGAACAAACACACAACATCAGACAACGTACTAGAGGGTTCTACTTCCACTGCTCACATTAATGATTGTTTTAGCAAGTGATGCACACAAGATGATGTGAAACTTCCACAGTATGTGTAACCTGTGTCATTACAGGGGTATCAGTGTCCCTGCTTCTTACCAGTAGGTGCCTGCTCCCTGTGACGTGAGGTCCATCCCATCCACGCCGTAGTTGTCATCATCCATGATCTTTGACAGGCCGAAGTCCGTGATTTTGATTTCTCCACACGCAGTTCCATCCACCAGTAAGATGTTACCTGTGCACCAGACACACAGCAAGGCTCAGAACAGTCTTTGACAGAGTTATTGGCATATGAGAAGGTTCACAGCAATATAGCAAAGTGCACTGAGCTACGTGGAAAGAAGCCCGGCTGGGCCCAGATCACATCCGAGGTCGACAAAGAAACCAAAGAGCAATTCAAAGGATACCTGACTCCTGACCTCGTCTAACAAAGTCACATACATAGCAACCCAAGCAATAACTGTGTTTCCATAATCAGCCATCTAAAAGTTACTCTCTCACTTGAACAAATTCTTTCAAAGTTCCAACAGCTGACTCACCAGGCTTGAGGTCGTAGTGGATGATGGGAGGTTTGATCTCATTGAGGTAGCGCAGGGCGCTGACAATCTGCATTACAATGGAGCGGGCCTCTTTCTCTGACATCAGCTTGTTTTGCTTCAGGTAGAAGTCCAAGTCGTTGCCTTCGCAGAACTCCAGCACAGTACAGAACCTGACAGGGCAGAAGGCACAACATTACATACAAGTATACTTTCACTGTCATACACATTCATCTCTGAGTCACTCCTACCGTTTACTTTATCCAAAATAATAACACATACTCTTGATGTTTGCTCTACCTCGGTGCCAACCTCTGACGCACAGAGGCAGAATATATAAGATATATTCTATAAGAGCTCTTGCATTATTTGAATCTTTACTGTGTAGGAACTTTACAACGATTGAAATCTTACTGATGAGCACTTTTAAACCTCCTACAAGGAACGCTTTAGAAACACTGATTAATTTGTGATAAACAGCCTCAGGATGTGTCGACCCAGCAGGGCTGCAGCTGGCAGAGGTGACTCACGTGTCAGTATCCAGGGAGAAGTAGTCGTACAGTTTGACTATTCTGGGATGGTCCAGCTGCTTGTGTATCCGGTACTCCCTACATGCATGCCTGGCAGGAAATAAATGTCAAAGTGGTACGTTACTGGAGAAATTCTTTGTCATTGTGCGCTGAAAGTTTCTCTGCGTGCAGTACGAAACTTACTTGTGGTAGTTCTCCTTCTTCTCCTCTCTCCAGTTCTTGTTGAGCTGGTGGATTTTAACAGCTGCATAGCGCTGCTCAAACAGGTCAAAAGCCTGTGTGACAAAGAACACACGTTTTTTTACCTGAACATGCATCACAAGAGAGCGAGAGAGACAGAGAGATGGGAGAAAAGAAATAGTTACCTTATACACCTCACTGAAGCCACCCCTGCCCAGCAGGTGCAGCAGCAGGTACCTCTCGTTCAGAGTAGGATGGTCTTTAAACCTGCATGAGGAGTAGCAGTATCGATTAAGCAGAGTCATCAGCGGACATTATCCATTCATTAAATGTTACACTGTTAGCTGTTCTGCCAATATTCAATCAGCATTTTCTGTGTGAACTAACATGATTCTCATTCATGATGCAGATTTGCTCTTCATCAGTTAGTAAAGGAGAAGTTTCCTCCGTGGCTTCTGAAGCGTTGAATGAACTTACGCTGAGCTGTCCTCGTTGTTTATCCTCTTCAGCTCTCTGATGTGAAGGTTCCTGACACGCTCCAACCGCTCCAGCTCGGCTTGGATCTCAGCTTCCTCCTGCATCACATGACACAGAGGAAAAAACATGAACACGCGTTTCAGTTCTTTTTCATTTAATCTGAAACTCATCTGTGCAGTTAGGTAACTTGAGGATCCGGTTATTCAAAGCCCAATGATAGCGCTTCAGCATACGCTTTGACATTTAACTTTATCACTCGCTGAACGACTCGTTACTTTCTGATCTTATTGGCTTGTGTTTTAAGATGCTGACCTTCTTCAGATGTCCAAGGCGAAGCTTGAAGATTTCTTCCTGCTCGTGGTACTCAGCAAGGGTCAGCCTGACAAAACATAGAAAGATAAAGAAAAACTTGTGATTTAAAGTTCTGATTTAAGAGGGAATCAGAGGCCCAGAGACTGCTGACAGAAAACATTTGACAAACAACGCCTCAATGATAAGAAGTCAACATCTATGGGGGAAGGAATGCAAAAGGGGCCTGCAACTGTACGCCGGCTAAGACGGGAGTCGATCACCCTCACATCAGCAACATTCAGCATCTACATATCGGTACTCACAGCTGGGGCAGAGATGGCTTGAGGAAGGGGTCAGAATCGTTCCCATTGACCACCTTGGTTTTTCTCTGCTTGGGTTCAGAGGTGGAGGCCACGGAGAGGGAGGGAGATGCCGGGTTTGGAGGCTTCCTCTTGGCAAGCAGCTTCCTCTGTCGCTCTATATCCTCCCTCTGCTGGTTGATGCCCTCTTGTTGCCTGCGTTCAGTAACACAAGGGGGGAAAGGTCATTTAGGAAAACTGTAGCAGATTATTAACAGCTAAAAAGACAAAAGTAACATGTGTCACTGTTCACTATTACTCATTAAATGCTACATGTAAACTCTAAAAGAAACGTGTGTTTGCACTCCCTTACTTGATCAGGTTTTGGAATGCATATCCGTCAGTCCACTGCTCTGTGTAGGACGCTCCGTGTCTGACGGTGGTGAAGTGACCGAGACGGAGCCGGTCCTGCATGCTCTTCTCACGGCACGACTGCTTCTCCTGGGTGCTCTGTGATCAAAACAAGGCAGGCACTTCAACAACAAGACACTCAGTAACAGCAGATGAGAGAGAAGAGCATTTATACTTCTCAGATTTTGGATTTAAACTGAACAATATTCCTGTGACATCCCATCACCTCTAACCTGCTTCCTGTGTCCCCACACCAATGTTTTATTTAAGCCCACCAAGAATCAACAAACTACAGTGCAGCTCCAGCACAAAATGTTGGAGACCTCAAGAAAACAGGTGGCAGGTGAAGAAGATTCAAAGATCAACCAACCCAAAAACAGACTTTTCCCCTCAGGCACTGTCGACTACAGCAGAGCTAAAAGAAAACACGGAATATTGGACTTTGTAGATCATATAGAGATGCCGATTTGTTGTTCTACAGCTGCGTCATGTGCAAGGACACACTTGTGTTCTACAACAATGAGCTCAAATCTTCTGCAGGTCATGAAGCTGCTATAGGAGCTTTGAATCACTCTTCAGTTTGCTTCTCTATTTGACGTTTCCTTACAACATAGTGCACATGCATGCAGACAAAGACAGATACCTTCTCTATAAGTAGTTTCTTGCTCATAGTGATGCACTTGTTGAGCCTCTCCTTGTACTTCTCAAGGAGTTTCTGTTGCTCATCGATCTGTCTCCGCAGGTCACAGTTAGCCTGTTTAGGAGAAAGAGCATTAGGTTACATAAATAAAAAAAAGAACAACTGAAATAATATTCTGTTATATGCAGGGCTTGACACTAATAATGTCCTGTTGTCAAGGGGAACAAGGAAAAAGGGCTCAAGTCGAGCAGAGCTCTTCCCCGGGACGAAGGTTCTCTTAAATAGAATGTTGCTTAGAAAATGGCAAATTGACAAGTGACTACAAAGGAGCACATCTTCTCATGCTGTTACTATCACTCAGCGTATGCAGGGCTCAAGAGGTCAAGTGGTTATGGTAAGGTTAGTCCCTCGATCCTCCGCTCTTCCAGAGATTGCAAGAAAGACCTTGAGCAAGTCACTGAACACTGATGCTTCCTCATCAGTATATGAGCGTGTATGAATTTGTTAGCAGCCTGGCACCTAGCATAACAGGTGTGAATTTGTGAATGACGCAACGTTGTGAAGCACTTTGAGTACCGTTAGGGTAGAAAGGTGCGATATAAATGCATCCCAGTTCTGATTGTACCAGTGCGAATCTCAGCATAACACCTGTCACTGCGCTTGCTGGCAGGACTCGCTAACTCACCCTGAGGAGGTCATCTATTCGCCCTTCTTTCTTTTCCAGGTCCAGACTCTTGTTGCTCTCCAGAGCAGCAAGTTTCATCCCTGTTAACTCCGTCTAAGACAGACAGGTGAAGAGGCAACAATCAGAGGTGTGGTAGAAAAATACAGCGTGTACTGCAGGAATAAGTATGCAGGAGGAAACTGCTTCCTGTGTATGTCATACTACCTGGACAAATTTGCTGGAGGAGGCTTTGGGATTGGGTTCCCCAAAACACAGACTGGTGGGAGAGGAGCTATTCTGCCGGATCTACAGACACAAGGTATTTTTAAGCCTAGTAATAAAATACAGAGACGCACCTCATGCGCAAACAAGTCATAAGAGGTCCCTGTGTAAGACATCAAAATCCCACTCACAATTAAGCCTGGACCAGAGTGCGAGTTCTGCGGGGAGCGGCGAGCTGATGGGAGGCCTCTAACTGGACTGGAACCATTTCCACCCTGGAACTTTGCAAAGACAAAAATGCACATACTCACGATTCTGGTTCACAATGATAAAAGCAGCTTCTCTGAGTGACAGCAGTAATAGCAGCAGTAGCAGCAGTAATACTCACATCAAAGTAGTCGCTGATCTTGGGCCCACGTGTGGAGGTCTTCCCTGCATAAAACATGTTCAATTTGATGCCACCAGTAACGCATACATTCCTGAATTTCACTGATTTCGTGCAGGTTTTATACCTTGGCTACTCTCTGAATAGGTGTCAGCTTTCCTTTTTCTCCCTCTAGATGTCTCGGAGTGCTTCTTCTCTGGGGTCTGTAAATCGATATGGAATGGGAGAGGGGAGAAATAAAGGCATCAATCCCCTGTGTTTTACCTAACAAAGCTTCTGTGGTGGTGTTCAGCGGGAAAGAGCAGCAGGAAGAAAGAGTACATACTGAGTAGGCAGGGGAGCTCCCTCTTTTCAAATCAGAGCTCTAGGGAAGAAGAGAGGGATTGATGGAGGTAGTGGGAGAGACAGAAAGACAAGTGGGCCGAGCACAGAAAAAAAGATTAATGCTGGCAACATGCAACTGTGTCTAACAAGACTTTTATGTGGGCATCTGTTTAAGACTTTGAACTGTTTCATTTCTCTTACTGACTATGGATTACTGACTTACTGATTCTAACACTTAGTGGGCAATTGATCGCTACACACTGTTATAACTAAATCACAAGTCTATTGTCCCTGTAATAATGACTAAGTGTGTGTTTTACCTCCGACTCCTTGTCACTGGATGAGCCGAGGCTTCCGTAGCTGTGGTTGGAAGACTCATTGGCCAGACCCTGCACACGGTGGTAATGCAAACAATAAGTGAACATATGCAATATGATGATAGTGGCATTATCCCATATCAGTGACCTCAAAAAGATCTTTTGCAGTGAAACAAGGCCTGGAGACAGACGTCTAACAGGAATCTATATCTTTAGCTACTAGTTGTGTCTAGTCTCTTAATCTTCAGATTCAGTGGAAAATACAAACAGGTAGGGACAAAAGACCCTTCCAGCTCTTTAGTTGCAGGGTCTGTGTGGACAAAAGATGGCTAACTTTGTTTGTGTGACGCAGTTTCAAACTGCTGCTTTAGTTTTCCTGTGCTGCTGTTACCTTAGCACCTCCACTCGTGCTCCCAGTGCTCCCTCCTGTGTTGCCGCTGACAGCTCCTGTGAACCTGGCCTCCAGCAGCTCTTGTCTCCTGGGGTCCAGGCTGTGCAGCTCCTCCATGGGGCCTGGAACAAGGATATCACTCATCAATGTTTCATTACAGGCAACCAGTATTGAGAAAATCGAAAGAATCAGAGCAATCGTCACAAAATTACTGGAGAGGATAAGCACTAAAAGAAGGGGCAGACAGTATCTGGGGGAGGTTTAGAAAAAATGAGAGAGATTAGAGGATAAAAATAGACAAATGGATTTGATTTAACCGGGCAGTAGGTGGCTCTTTAAAAGATGCACGTTCATGCTATAATGGGAGATACTGTTGGGAAGTGACGTGCTAACTAGAGGAGGAAGATTATTCCAGCAGGGAGACGAATCAAAGTTTGTCGATGCAAAATATCTTCAACCAGCCCATGTATTATCTCATTACTCAGGCTGTCACAGTGGCCTCATTGCAGCGCTAAACTAGTCTTTGACATGTAGGGATTGCAACACCTCTGAAGCTATTTTAATGGGGCGCAATTTAGATTAAGGTGCTGGATTTTTTTTATCCTAAAATCATATCTTTCTGCGTGCTGCAGAGTCAACATGAAATGTATTGTGGACTTTCTCTAGCGGTCTGTCTTCAAATGCTGCATGTGTGTAAATGTAACATACTCTGTTAAAGAAGTCCCTTTGTTTGTGCAAAAGGTTATCATCCACAGTAAGCCAAATGTGCACATGTCTGAGTAGTAAAGGGTCCAACTGTAAGTGAGAAACACAATGTACATACGATTCTCTCCCTCTCACACAAACGCACTCTCACAACTAGAAGGCTGCACATATATAAGCAGCCTGGCTGCGCCTTGTTGTATGACAACCACTATCCAGGGAGAGAAACACAGGTCCTCTGCTCCCTGCTGCTGATGTTTGCTTCCTTATAGGACATTTCCGGGCTGTCATCATTACATAGCATCTGTCACAGGGGCAAGCCCTAAAAGGCATAATGGACAATATGAAACCCTTGTGCTACAAACCAGAGAGCACATAACAAGGCCTGTGTGAGGTTATCTCAGGACAGAGAGAGTGAGCAACACTATGTCATCGATAGATAAATTACAGTATTTTAAGTGTCAGGCTACTACTAAATGATATCCTTTGTACAGTAATGATATATGGTATTCATATTTTTGTTCTTACATATTTGCACCGCAGCTGTCTAACCATTATCTCTACAACATATGTCCTGTGACTAAGGACTCAGCTGGGAGATAATACGGGACTGCTCCCACTTATGATCACTGTTATGTCACATCATACCCCGCAAGTCGGCGACCCCGAAGTAAATAATATTGATCTCTAAGAAAACCCGACGTATCCAAACTGGTCACAAAAGTAAAACCCCGTCAGGGCCCATCTTCAAGTTCATAGCAGCAGGGACATGCATTGCAATGCATCAGTGGATGCATGCAGAGCTACGTTGTTTAATACCCAACTAACGTTACATGGTGTTGATAGGAGACCAGAGCAACAAACTGTTACAAAAACACCGTCATCGTAGCTGCGGATGTCGAAAAAACAACAGCAATGGGACCTGTCAGCTACATTAATAAGCTAGACCTGCCTTTGTGCAAACATGATAGCTTGCTGCTACTTAGACTGGCCATCAATTGAACTGACAGCTGACGTTTGGCTTCCAATTCACGGCATCAGTGAACTTGACATCCATTTTTACTTCAACAAACGTTATCTCAACGCGGCTGAAATAATCCACGTCTCCTGCAAACACACTCTTCAAGAAGAATTCTACTCGTTCGTGCACTTGGGGAGATGATATACCTTCCTTGCTCTTTGCGGTCGCCGTTATATGTTGTTGAGAAATCGTTGGGGACGAGGAGAGCTGCGACCAAGATGGCGTCGCCTCCAAACTTCCACCACCACTTCCACTGTTACTTTGGACACTCATGAAGCCACTTTACCGCCGAGAGGAGCCAGCGTACACACTGCCATTCGCGGAAATACCAAACTTGCGTCCATCGCTTCACACCTGCTGGAGCCGAAACGGCCGCTTCACGTCAGTTTGTACGTTTGGTGTCGTTAGACGTCTCGCATTTTGTGAACCGCGCGGGTCCTGCGGAGGAGCTGCTTCTTTAGAGACTCGCTGAAACGGATCCAATGTAACCTTTGCATGATGACCGCACCGCGCGCCTGTCAGCATCCAGCTCGCGAGCGCAGCGAAGCTTTGATTCTAGTAGGCGAGACTATCGCGAGGCCGGCGAGCACCTAGCAGCGCGATGGGGGATGGCATGACACCGAGAGACACACTGATCTGGGATCATTTCACCCTCCTCGAAACTAGCTGCATGTGCACCGGAAGGCACCATTCAGCGGTGACCCGAGAACAGCCTTTTGTTTTGGTGGAAACAACAAACACCCCTAAAAAAATGGCCGAAAGTTGGTCTGGTTGAGAAGAACGAAGGAGAGCACAAACACACACACACACACACACACACACACACACACACACACACACACACACACACACACACACACACACACACACACACACACACACACACAAAGAGTATGTGTGAAGCATATATCCAAACATATATATACAAAATATATATACACATATGTATATACATATATACATTTGTATATATGTACATATATGTATATACAGATACATATATCTGTATATATATCTTGTATATATATGCAGTATATACACATATACATACATGTATGGATATATGTATGGATACACATAAATATATATATATATATATATATACAGTATATGTATATATATTTTGATATAGATACAACAATGACAGAACTTGAGAAAACCTTTCCAAGTACAGTTCAACAGCACCTACAGATTACAGCCTACATAATAACCTTTACAATAAATCAGCAGCTCTCTCAATGAGATAAAATAAAAAACTGAATATTATAATCCTCATAAAAGGAGGATTTATTGCACAACAGTTGTATTATATTCCAATAGTTTTATCTAGCTGTACCTCATTTGGCAAGTAAGTGTGAATGCATAAAGCATACATATATATGCATCATGCATGTACAGTAGTGTACAGTGGGCCCATTAGTTCTGTTGTGCTAAAGTCAGCAAAGAGAATGTGTGTGCCAATGTGTGTGTGCCCGTGTGTGTGTGTGCCCGTGTGCCTGTGCGTTTGGCAAGGCTGTGGTCTTGACGTGCTGTTTCAGTCTTGAAATATAAGTAGCAGGGAGGAGTGTGCAGGTGGGAAGATAGTGATGTGGTCTGGGCTATAAGGTCTTTTGTTCCAAATTTGGTGCAGTGCATCAAAATGCCTCTGCCTTCTTGTAGGGCAGCATTCACAATAGTCACAGACTCCCTGCCATTTTAATGTTTGGCCTACATCTTATTCGTACATTCATTTTTACATTTATCTTGATTGAAATGTACTCGTTGTAAATTAGACTCTGAATTGAGTCCGTTTTGTAGGAGGAAATATAGCTTTAATATCTGAAAATAAGTTTTAATGTGATCTGATTCCAAGTTGTAGTAAGCACACAGTGAAACGCTTGTTTTTTTTTTTTTTTTTACACTTGCAGTCAGATTGCATCAGGGAAAAAGCCACAAACTATCACACTGCACCTCATGTGCACCTGCCCATGGTAACCTGATTTTTTTGGTCACATGTTTCCATGGTAACAGAGTCTTGACAAGCAACGTGGAGGATTGTATAAGCAGTCTTTCACTACTACCCACTACACCACACAGCCACATACACTTGTACACACCGAAGTTGGGATGTCATTTCCCATATGAAGTTGGAGTTCCAGCATCAGGCAGGACATTTCATGAGCATAAAACTTGAAGGTGTTGGCTGACATTTTGCAAGCTGCCTCCAGCTTCTGTGCAAGACGCGCAAACTCAACCTAAAGCCTATAAGCTATTGAAATCATAAAAAAGGAATGAATACTCTGAATTCGCATGGAAAGAATTATTTGCAGCCACACTTTGCATGACATTTTAAAATGCTTCAACACAGCACAATTCTTATAAGAATGAATATGAAATCAGAATTCCAGTAGCACAGTCAAACACTCCACATTTCTGAGAAAAGACAACAAAAAGAAGGCAATTCTTTCTACTATAATCTTGTAGTCCGTTTACAGTTGATGGAAAATAACCATGTCATTTCAGACAAATTGTTTTGTAGATTGTAGCTCTTTATGTAAAATGAAATAGATCCTTTTCTCAAATATGGGCTGAAAGTATTTTGAAAATTGAAAATGCTCATGATTTTCCATTCTATATCTTTAGTTGATCCAGGTAAAATTGAACAGATCCTACAGAACATCTGTAAAATGTATTAATCATTGTTTCATCTATGTCCTGCAAACAACCCAGTGATGATATGTGGGCAGTGAAAAGTGGAGGCAAAGAAAATGTGCAACCAGTCCTAGTAATTACATCTCTGATTCATGATGGTGTCCTCTCAAAGCCTGATCAGAACCAGGTCCTTGTAACTGGCACAGCGAAATAAGACGGTGTCACAAGTAGTGTTATTATTTACATATGTGCAGTTTGTTTTTCTATTTGCTTGTCTTGACTTGTAGGAAGCAAAATAATGTTATTGCCAGCAGGCTACGCCTTTTACTTGAAAACATTTTGTTTAAACAGTGTCACCACACGTGTTAATCAGGTGTGTTTGTCTTTTCAAAATCTTGAAAAGACAAACACACCTAGTAAAAGTTGTGTATCATGTTGATACAAGCAGAATTACGAGTGTATCAACCCTTTTTTGATAGATGTGAATGAATAGAGTTGTTCCGCACTGCTTCATCCTCTTATGTTCGCCAAATTATTCTTTGTTGGGGAAGAAATTTCAAGCAAACCATTGTAAAAGTTGAAAAACAATTACAAAATAAAATCCTTTTGTTTTTTAGTAGTCA
This sequence comes from Macroramphosus scolopax, assembly GCA_901007825.1. NCBI lineage: Eukaryota > Metazoa > Chordata > Actinopteri > Syngnathiformes > Centriscidae > Macroramphosus > Macroramphosus scolopax. The sequence goes on from CAAKHC010000124.1 coordinate 45,346, forward strand.
CATTGAAGACAGGACTTTGGGGGTTGGGTTGGAGTAAATGGAACTATTATTATTTATTTTTTATATATGTATAGTATATTTTGAGAATAAGATGAAAACAATGAGAGATGTGTGATCAAATTCTGCGGGAACAGTGTATTAAAAACATCAAACAGCAAATTAAGAACCAAGGCAAAGGCCTAATGTAGATAAATGACAGATTAATTAGGTAGGAGCAAAATGTGACAGGTCAAAATGATAAATCGCTATTGAGTGTCTGAAGATAAACAAAATGTTGAAGTTTAATCTCATTAAATTTACATGAGTCTCAATAAATCACTATGTAGCATATCAGTTCTTGGAATGACAAATTAGGAAGAGCAATTAAGACGATAAAAAAGGACATTAGGAAACCTTGAATATCATCATCTTGTAATGAATTACAGACTCATTTGCACACAGATGCGTTGATACAAAGAAAAGTGTGTATAAATCACAGTCTGAGGAAAACATGTGGTTTCTTGATAGGAAGGCCTGCGTCTGACTGCCGTATATTCTGATGTATGATCTGAGAAGGCCCTCCATTGTGCAGCCCTGAAAAATAACAGATGTTACAAATGATTTCTTGCTCTGTGGCTGGTCCGAAGATCTGGTCAATCAGCTCTATTGGACTATGAGCGTGTTTCATGCTGTACTAGCCCATGTACTTCAAAATAGGTAGCAACCAAGGTTGTGGTCGGTTTAAAACAGGCTCCCGTCATGTGCTCAAGACAGGAAGACTCTTTGTTCTGAAAGTAAAGATTACTAATTATTATGTTGAAGGGGAGAATGTTTTTCTCTCTGATGTTTTTAAAGCACTGTTCTCTACATTCATATATACGTTGCATAAGTGAACCTACGAAAAAGAAAAACAACAGATTTAGTTTTAGAATTTATGCTCAGAAGCACAACAGGGAAGAAATGTTTTATGATGTATAAACATACCCATCATCAATACTGTGTCAGTCAAATAAATTGTACCTTTCACCACAAATGTACAATAAACATATTGTAAGATGAGTATTTGAATAAAGGATTATCACATTCTGAAGCACAAACTCTTTTAAAGAGACTGTTCTGATGCTATTTGTTTATTTATTTTGACATGTTTATTCTTCCGAAATACATTAATTTGGCAGTTGTAACTATACCAGCATTTCGTCATTAGGCAAACTGAAAATCAGCAGGAACTGCAACATGTGCTTATACAAGGCACCGCTGCTATCGGCCTGCTTTAATCCAGCTCTTGTCAGGGGAGTATTCTTTATCATTCTTTACCAGGAAGAGGTTGTCTCTTTTACTAACCAGGAACATGGGGTCATCTAGAAAGAGAAGCAGGCCCACAGGTAGGCTATGTCGATAAAAGGTCACCCCGAATCCTCCAGATTTTTTGCATTACAATACCACAGATGTCACAAGTCAACAGAGAGAGAGAGAGTGCATTTTGGCATGTTGCAAGCTGGCATGTGTATTCTGTAAACTACTGTAGTTGCAAATGTTCATTTTTCAACAATAACAGCCTGAGATGTCGTTTCTAGCAGTTTGGCACCACAGCCAATGGCCCTGGCAGAGGAGTCACGTGTCACAACACCAGTTCAGGATCGGAATTAATAATTTATTGATCAATGCATTTATGCAGAAAACGTCATCTTCACCTTACCAATCACATCACAATGCATGATGTTAAGGACTGTGACTGTGGCTGGCGGACTGCTTTCCCCCGGGTGCTTTTGGTACAGTCCGGAGCAGAACACTAGATGAAAATGGAAAAATCGAGCTTTTGTTCAAAAATCTAATTCTGAAACAACAAACAAAACAGGAATAATTGGAAATTATACCGAGTTGCAATTTTCCGTAGTGAAGTCGTAGAAAAGGGGAAAATTGTCAAACCAATTATTCAATATACTGACTCGGACTGTGTGACATGAACTCTACCAGCTGTTGGCGGCAATGTGCCGTAAAGTTGTTTGACAAACCGCCATTAATCCCCCCGGAGAAGAAGAACGTCATGTGACGTAGACTCAACGTGCGTGCTCTGTTTGTTTACGTCGGCGACTGGGGGCAAACATGTCTGAGCTTACAAAGAAGGAGATTAAGTCACCGCCAGCCTTAAAAGCTACTGTTTGGGCACACTTCGGCTTCTATGAACACGAAGATGGAAAAGAGCTGGACAAGACGTATGCAGTCTGCAAGACGTGTCGCGTGAAGATTAAGTACCTCGGCAACACCACGAACATGCGAAACCATATTAGACGGTTCCACCCGGCGCTCCCGTTGGTGGAGAAACATCAGCCTCCAGCTGTGGACAACCACAGGACCCTCGAACTTGTGACAAAGCTGGACGCCAACTCTGACAAAGCCCAAAGCATTTCTAAAGCCATAGCAAGTTTCATCGCGAAGGATTTGCGTCCTTATTCGGTAGTGGAAAACGAAGGGTTCCGTTTTCTGGTACATACATTGGAGCCGAGGTACAACGTCCCCCCTTTGCATTACTTCACAGATGCTGTCATACCCATCCTCTACAGCCAGACCAAAGCTAGAATAATCGAGTTACTGAAGAGTGTGCAGAGGGTAGCAATCACCTGCGAGTCGTGGACGTCCATTGCCACAGGTTCATATGTAACTGTGACTACACATTATATTAGTGATAACTGGCAGCTGCAATCACATGTGCTCCACACAAGATCCATGTGTGAAAGCCACACAGGTGCTCATGTGGCTGAGCTGTTGAGCGACGTTGCTGAAGAATGGCAGCTCATGACCAAAGATATAGTGTTGGTGACTGACAACGCCAACAACATGGTTGTTGCTGCTCAGGTGTGTAATTTCCCACATGTCAGATGCTATGCTCACACACTGAATCTGGCCTCCCAGAGTGCGCTGAAGCTACCGTGTGTGTCAAGGCTCCTGGGGAGGATCAGACGGGTTACCACCTTCTTCCATCGCAGCAGATCTGCAGAGCACAGCCTTGAGGAGAAGCAGAAGCAACTTGGTCTTGAATGTCACAGGCTGAAAACCGATGTTAGCACCAGGTGGAACAGCGCGTATGAAATGGTAGAGAGCTTCTTGGAGCAACAGCTGGCTATCAGTGCCACTTTGCTGTCTGCCCAGGTGAGAAGAGGAGAAGCTGACCTCTGCACCCTAAATGAAGCAGACATGTCAAACGCAGAGGGTTTTATCAAAGCCTTAAAGCCAGTGAGAGATGTCACCACACTCTTGTCAGAGGAGAGCAACCCCACAATGAGTCTGGTTGCTCCTTTACATGCCCAACTCATCGAGAACATGTCGGACAACATTGGAGAGTCACCGATTATCAGGGACATTAAGCATGCCATCAAAGACGACCTCCAAAAGAATTATGCCAGTGAGGAGGAGAAAAACACTCTTGTTACAGCTGCTGCTCTTGACCCCCGCTTCAAGGAACTGCCTTTCCTCACAGAGGAGGATAGAATGGAGACCTACAGAAGAGTGACTGCTGAGGCTGCATCACTGGAGGTTATTATTCTACCATGGTTTTATATTACAATTCAAATACGAATGTGGTCTTAAAAGAACCTTGGCAAAAAGTCCATAAACAACAATCATGATGATATTAAGTTTAAAATATTTTTGATAAAAATAGAAGACATGAATTAAAGTAGCATAGTCATATAGGATCTGGCTGATTCACTGTCTTATTTATTTTCAAGCCATGACGTATCTTACAATCAACAGCACCCTCTAGTGGGTAAATTAGTAACTGAACCTAGAAACAGGACAGTTAATGTTTGGCACTAGAAACTAGAGCAGAATAGTCTGTATGGATGTCATGGCAGAGGATGCTAAGAAGAGAAAAGAGGAAGACGAGATCTTCCTCGAGTTCTTCACAATCTTCCAGTTGTTACAACAAATAGAAGGTTGTGATTATTGAAACATCGTGATAGCAAGCTGTGATATTCTTTGCTGTTCTTCCTTATTGTGTTTACTATAGCAGATCTGGACCGTGAAAATAGAACAGGTTGAAGACCATGAGGAAAACACAATGAGAGCCTGGGGAGAAGAGGAGGACAAACCACTGCTCAAGAGAGAAGAGCAAGACCACAGCCCTCCTGCTCCCAAAAGAAAGGCTTCGTCTTTGCTTGTTAATCTGCTGGGGCAGACCTTTACAGAAGGTAGAGTTCAGCCCAAGATAACGACCTATGACAGAGCTGAGGAGGAAGTGACGAGGTACTGTAAAGCTCCACCCCTCAGTCTCTCTGAGGACCCTCTAATCTGGTGGCGTAGCCATGAGATGATGTTTCCTCTCCTGTCCAAATTGTCCAAAAGATATTTGTGCATCCCAGGCACCAGCGTTGCAGCAGAACGGGTTTACTCCACTGCAGGAGACGTAGTTCGAGCTCAGCGAAGCACATTGACACCTGAGCATGTAGACCAGCTTGTGTTCTTAAACAAGAATTTAGAAGTTCCAGCTTTCTAAGACCACATTCTCTGCCACTTACTTGTAGCATTTTAATGACCTCAAGACAGGTATTCATGTTGCTGTTGGACGTGTGTGGTCTGAACAATCAGAGTCTCTGATCACACAGTTTGCAACCTCCTGAGAGTGGCTGGCTTATGTAGCTGTTGTCCCCACAGAGACATTGACCTGACTGCTGTCTGGCATAGGACCAGACTTCAGTGGGGTAACACATCTTCTGGACTCTTGCATGTTGGAGAGATGTTCTCTTCACAGATGAATCCTGTTTTCACCTCAATCGCACAGATCGTAGGCAACGTGTATGCGTCATGTGTGCAAGCGCCTTGCTGATGTCAATGCTGTCCGCAGAGTGGTCCATGGTGCTGGGGGAGTTATGGTCTGGGGTGGAGGTGCTATTGCTTTCGGGCACTGTCAATAAGTTCTCTTTTTACGCTCTCTCTGCTCTTCGTCTCACTGACATAAACAACACTGTGTATCCGACCGGTGTCAAGCTCGGGTCATTACATTTGGGCCTCGTCTTGCCAGTACAGTAACTGAGCCGCAAGTACTTCAGATTAGGCCCAAATGTGTCTGCTTTACTGGAAGTAGAGCTCATTTGATCACAGAGGCTAATGCTGAGGTTGAACTCAAATGTCTTGAAGATCAACCTTGTCAGCCAAATTTTGCAGATTTCCGCAGAGGTGGAAGCCGAGTCCAGGGCGGAGAGAAACCTGCAATACATTCCTGTTTAATCCAGTCATTTCCTGTCAAGTTCAGCTATAGTTCATAAGTATCTCACAGAATAGGAACACATTAGCACACTTTACATAAATGACATTACTGTAGGTTCATCAGGGTCAAACTGTGTGTGTGTGTCGTGTATTTATATGCAGCCTTTGGATCCTTGCTGTGTAAACCAGAGGGGACTGACTGTCACTGCAATAAAGATTTAAATAAGAGATGAAACTAATCATCTGTGAACTGAGGGCGTTTCATATTTCTCCCCACCTGGTTTGTAAACTGGAGGGACTTCAGGTCAGATCAGATCTTCATCACCTGTAAATTAAGTTGTGTGTGTCATGTTTGAAGTTGTAATTCAATCTTTCAGTGAAATCTAACTGTTACTGTACAAATTTTGAGTGATAAAGTTGTGAGGTTTTACTGTCCAAATACTTGGCAGAGGTGCCATGTTGGTTTACTGGTGTCAGCGCTGATAAGACATCTCAAGCAGTTAGACCTGAACACCAGGAAGTCGGAGCGCGAGGATACAAGTTACACATCTTTGCATCAGCTCGTGTGACTGGGGAGTACGTCCCAAAGATCAACGAGGTCACCTCGGTTTCACTTTATAAAAAAAAATCCATGGCAACGTTCTGTAAAACAAACCTCTGTGATGGAGATCAGTTCAGCTCCTGCTTGAGAGATGGGAAATAAAAAGCCTTGACAGAAGTAGTATCAACACTATTGAAGGCTATCTACAGTTTCTATAGACAACATCCACTGTGACGCACTACTGCAGATTAAACGGTCGGAATATTGGTTCATGGTTGATTACAACCCTCCTTGGTAATTAAGAAGAGTGTCTGTTTATTTGCTATTTGATCAAAACAGAAGTTGGCAGTGCCAAATGAATTATTTAGTAGTAATTCAGGGCTCCGAATAGACAACAGGAATAGCTGAATAATTCAAGTTTGAACTGAACTGTCGTCCTAACAACAAAATCCGTAGAGTTCAGGAAGAACAAACACAGTTCAAGTCATTTGTCAGTATGTATTTATTTACCCAGAGACTAAGACAGCTTGTACAGTACAAAGAGCACTTTGAATACTGATGATCAGAAGTTACATGTGAGGACGAAGCTGCAAAAGAAACTCAGTAGTCACACTTTCATTTTCTTTAGACTTAACTTGATTCACAGACATTTTTTTAAACTCTAAATCACAAAAACATCTAAGTCAGTCCAGTTATTTGGCCAAGTTACATTTAAAGCTCATTTAACACACTCCATGGAAAACAAAACTAAAAAAAAGGCATCAATCCTGCACATCTTTTACAGAAAGGAGTTTCCTATACAAAAGTAAACCAAAAAAAGAAATTAAGCAGATATTGCAGCTAATCGTGAACACATGGCACAGTTGACCTAAAATCGGGATAAGTGAAGACTTAAGAGGCACATTGGAGAGGTATGTTAAAATGTGCAGCTGCAATTCAATTTAGTATTTTACTCACTTGTCTAAATTAAGGCTGAAATCCAAAGATAATATTGAGGTTCCGCACAAAGCAAGTCTTTCCATAAAAAAACAAAACAGTTGGAAGCACTTAAAAGCACATTAGAACTCAAAGCAACAAACTAATGTAGCAATTAACATTCAAGTTATTCCCATAGTGTGTATTAAAAACAAAGAGTTGTTAAAGTATTACACTTTGGTCTGACGTGCACAAGCGAAACAGAAACATGTACCTTGGTGTAGAATGATGAGCTGCTTTTAAGTAAAATGCCAAGTCTGGTGAGCTGTACTTCATGACACGATCCAAAGAAACATTTCCTCCATAAAACACGATAAATACAAACTACAATTTAAAAACTTGGCTGGCATGAGGTAGCTGATATGCTGCACTACCTGTTCTCATGTAGTAAAAGCGTTTTAAATTGCTAAGATTACGGTTACACTTTTGACGTTTGACCCATGCAGCCTTATTGTGGCCAAAAACTAATTTGATTAGAGCCACTATAGCAAGTCAAACAGGAGCAAACAAGCCAAACACAGTAGAACTGCAAACTCTACTGCCCAGCAGACACAAATAAGGCTCGCTCCTTGATCCATAAACCACGCTTTGATATTAAACTGAAAACAGTTAAAAATTCAATTTCACACATTAGACTGTGTATAACAACTATATCACATTAAACTGACCTCATTAGATCAATAAATTACTGGCAAAATTACACTCGCTGGCTTGGTTACTTCACAGTCAGACCTGTGCCAAAATCCAAAATGGAAAATCACACTGAATTACATCAAAATGAAAGTTCACTCATTAGTGAGTCCACTGAGGCGTGAATGGATACATCAGCGTTAACAAGTTTTAAACCACTTTGGTTACGTTATCCAAGTCAAAGCAAGTTAGATTGATTTTCTTCTACCTTCAAGATGATCATTTCGGTCTTTCTTGAGTTTGAAAAGCAAACAAGCGGTGGTATGTGTGCATGTGGTTTGCAGTAAGTGGGCTAAACTGGAAAAGGCCTTGAAATCAAAACTGAAACTCAGTGGGAATCTGGAGTCATTATTCTGGGATGTGATTTTCATGCTTAACACAATAATACTTCTTCTAAACTACACATTGAGTTACTTGTCAATCCCATCAATAAAAAAAAAAAAGGAGCAAAATGTGCAATTCTACATGTTCCTGTCAGTGTTAATGCTGTAGGGCACATTGAAGTATTTAAGATGTGTTGTCATCGGGTCTCTTGAGCACTGCGCTGTACTTCATGGGAGCGCTGTCCGCTTTGAGCTGCACATCCACTAATGTGAAGATTGAAATGATCTGTAGAGGAATTGACAATGACGACATCTGTAAAACTGCTCGATCTAAGAGTTTCTAACCATCCTAACCACATCTAGCTTGTCTAACTGTTTTTTTAATCTATATGCTGTTAATACTTTTGAGAACCATCCAGTTCAGTGATCACTCAAGTGAGATTTATACTATTATAACTTATAACAGGACAGACAACAAACTAATCCTTCAGAGGCTGTGGTCCTCACCTGCTCCACTGGACCTTGCTCTCGGTCCTCCGGTATCCAGACCAGGGTCAGCTCAGACTTCTTCCCCACCTTGTGATGCTGGAATGAGGCCAGACCCACCACAGACTGAAAGTGAAAACAAAATGAAACTGTCAGTTGACCTGCCACTGTGAGGTAGACCTTTTGGAAATCTTTCATTTCGGTCTGTTTTATTTGAATTAATGGCTGATCGTTGAATAGAAACGTGTCATTTACAGATATGTATACAGACAAAGCCCATGTCAACATGAGATACCAAGGACATTGTTGTTCTTATTACACTACATTCACACTAAAAACGTACACTACATGATCCATGTAATGAATTCATATTTATAACTCCATGATGTGAGCACAGATGAATATGTGAAGGCTAAAACAGATTCCTGTAAATGGAGTGTATTGCTGCTGACCTTGCAGTAGATGCGTTTCTGCACTCCGTAGCGGAGAACCAGCACATCAAAGGACTGATCCAACACCCCCATCACCATGGCCTCGGAGTCCAGAGGGCCGCAGTCCTGTTGAGCACAGACTCAGACATTAACGTAGTGTTGGATGCTGACGGTAAGTTTTTGCTGACATTCAGGAACTAGTTTCTTGCCTCAGCTGAACTCTTGAACACTTTTTAAAATATACATATTAATGAGCGCCTGAAGCCAGATTCCTAGAGGGCATATTTACTTCCAGACTTGAGTTTGGGAACTACGATACATATTTTTATGTATCGTATAGCTTAAACAAATGTATCAAGATAAAGTTGATTGATATTTAATGTACTAAGAATTTTAGTTAAGTACTTATTTGGGCTCAGAAGAAAACTAATTTCAAAAAGGTTTTCTCATAGATATCTATTGTGTAGAAGATTCATTGAGACAACCAAGAACTGTTTGTCTTAGCTAATGAAGGAATGACATTATGAAAGATATATGCAAGAACATGTTATTTCCACTGGTCCCACAGACATTGACGGCATGTTGTTACCTACCTTCACAAACACTCCAAAGAACAGCTCGGAGCTGAGCTCCTGCACTCTTTTGGACACAGTCTTCCTATCATTACAGTGTGATGCCTGTTTTTGGACTTGTTCTGTAGACAGTCCTAACCTCGGGCCACAATCTGCACGAAGAGAGGAACAATATAATCAACTTTGATTGAGAACTGACGATCCCTTGTTTTTTGCAGTTTAGAAATAAAACATTATGAAAGCTTAATATCACAATCATAGTGCCCAAAGTTGTGTACATGCATGATGTCTTTGTTTCAGAAGGTATTTTTGTAGTGAAAGCATGTACTCAGTGAATACGCCAGCAGCCGGTGCACAATGATGTCAGCGTAGCGTCTGATGGGGGATGTAAAGTGAGTATAGAGCGGAACATTGAGGGCGTAGTGCTTGAAAAACTGCTCCTCCTTAAGCACACCTGTACAGAAGTACAGCGCCATCTAGGACATAAGAATAATCCAGATTAAATACAGAAAACAGATATGAAAAATGAAATCTGATTTTAGAATGGTATTCAAACTATACAGTATTCTGTTTCCACAGCTCTGCATTCCACCATGATGACAAATGGCAAGTAATTGTTATTCCTCAATTCATATGAAATAAATCCTAATTCAAAAACTGAATACAAGCATATTTTAGTCTGAAGATAGAAGTTGACATTAGAAAGTAGTACGAGGTCTAACCTGCATGGGTCTGGAACACATGTGGGTGAGAACTTCTCTTCTTGCAATGGTATATTCATCATTGCCGAGAGTCGTATTGAGACTCCTCTGCATGATTGGAAAAAACAAAAAGGGAAGAGATTTCAATCATTAATGAGATCAGGACCATTGTGCTCCAGGACAAAACTTCTGTCTGAGATTAAACACTGGGGTTCATCTGTTTCAAGAGTACGGACATGTAATGCTCCTGCAGAGGTCAGGTCAATGTCAATGCCCAGCTGGTCACACAGCTCCTGCAGCTCCTCCACCATCTTGGTCTTTGGTGGAGGATGGCGTCTCAGCAATGCCAGGTCGGGGAAGCTGCAGTGAATGTGATGGGCTGTGGCAATGTTAGCCAGCAGCATGAACTCCTCAACCAACCTAGAGAACAAGGAATTAAGTAAACAGGAGATTTGATACTTAAGCATTCCTGAAATATGCATCTGTGACAACGAATACATTTTGGAAGAGATGTGGGTGGGATGCAGAAGTTTCTGAGGTGTAGTACTAACTTGTTACTATCTCTGTACTGGTAAATGTAGCAGCCTTGAGGCATCATGGTCTCTCTGTCCAAGGTGAAAGACAGTTTCAGCTGAAACAAACATCAAATATTTAGAAGGAATGGTGACGTGCTAAACTTAACTCCACTCAGAAATGCATTTTTGTGCTTGTTCCTTCTATTGGATTGAAGGACAAACTGGTCAGAGGTCAAGAGTGGATGGTATTCTCTCTCAGAGACCTGTCATATTTTATTAGTTACCAACAGACAGTGATCAAACAACAGTGAAGGAGGACTAACCTGGTCTAGTCTGAGAGCTCCTCCTGAGAAACGCTGGGCTCTGAGGTTCTTGGCAATTGAGTGTAGGTTTAACACAGCCTGGTGGATCTCATCAATTGGGTGTTCAGGGTCTACAGGTGGCAGCTCGTCAGCAAGGAACATCTTCTCAGGGGCCTCAATCATGCTCTGAGCATGGTCATAACTCAGCTTCACACAGGAGCGGATCACTGAGCGGCCAAACCACTCGCTTAGAATCTGGTTTGGCAGGTAAAGCGGATCCAAGTGGAGAGACACAAATTAAAAACCAACTAAATAGCATCACTGAGCCAACAAAAGCCTCAAAGTATGTTGATTAACCAGCACACCCTTCAGTCCCCTTCACCCTGGAACCAAACAAATTATTGTGTAATATAGCTTCAGGTGTTCTGGTTTCGTATGAGCCTACCTTTCCCTCGGGTGTGATTTTCCAAATGACGGAGAAGGTGAGCCGGTCGGTGAGAGGGTTCAGACTGCAGAGCTCCTCACAAAGCAGCCTTGGCAACATGGGGATCACCTGGACAGTAAAGAAACACAAGAACATGTTAAAATGGAAGGAAAATTAACCTACGAAGAAATCAAGAATGACGCCAATGGCAATTGAAAAGAGACTTCATACTAAAACATGACTAAATACAATTATCAAGAGAAATAAAGGCCCTGAACCATTTGAGGAAATATGGTCATACAACAAATCAATAGCAGTACGATATCATGTGAAAGAACGAGGTATTGAGTTGGTGTCAGGGTACACTCACTTTTTGAACAAGGTACACACTTGTGGCTCGTTGGCTGGCGAGAGCATCCAGACTGTTGCCCTCCTTCACAAAATAACTCACATCGGCAATGTGGACTCCCACCTCATAGTTACCTGTGTTCAAAATATTTCATGAAAAACAGACAACAAACCTCTCATCTCGTAATAGAACAACAATGACAGCATGATCCTAATAATCTGTCATGGGAAGCCATCATCTTCACTATCATCTGAAGAGTAAGTTACCATCTGGCAGCCGTTTACAGGACAGGGCATCGTCCAGATCTCTTGCGGTAGCAGGGTCGATTGTGAAGATACACTCCCTCCTAAACATGATAACACAGTGCTTTGTGAGTCACATAACTATTTCCTAAAAGTCTTAATACAGAACACTGGCAGAAATAGCAAAAACTGAGTTATCTTTTACATTCAATTTCCCTTAAGTATCAGAGGCCCTGTACGGATGTGTCATTAATATGCATCTTGGGAGATCTGATCACAAGTGGGGTACAAGGAATAATAAATGCAAAAAGAACAGTTATATTAAGAATGCGTCAAACATCTGGGTGGATTTAGCATGGCGGTAACTCGCCAAGGACTGGGGCTGTGTTGTTCTGATATCTTTTAATTTACAGCAGACTATGAACACAAAGTGTATTGCTGCCTCCTGCATTTGTATTTGCAAATGGAAATTATGTACGTGCTTATTTGCATATAATGCAAGGGAGTGAGATATAATCACAAGTGGGCCCTCGATACAACTGTTGAGAAGCATTCTAATGTCTGGAGAGATTTGGTGTATTCACGCTGTCCACTTGTGTTTTGATCACCAAAGACAAATGTCAGGAATGATCTGTCAGAAAATGTCCCACCTCAGGTCCTTCCTCTTGGTCATCTCCTCAGGTGGGATGGTCCAGGGCAGGTTCTTCGGTAAGCAGTTTAACACTTCATCAGAGAACTCAGAACAATCAACATCATACTCTGTCAGGATGCCCTCTGTCTCTGGCTCAATTTCCCCAGCTTGACCCAGTGACTTCGCCAGTTGACTGATGGAAACATAAGTTAGAATCGTTATGCTATTCAAATACTTTCTTGGGTCATATTTGGATATACTGTAATACTCACCCATCTGCAAAGTTGCTGTCTTGTGCCCAGTTGGTAATACGGCAGATGAACAAGGTGCTGGTGTAGTCACCAGGGCGGGACCTGAAGTCTTCAGGACAGTCAGTGAGGGGAATGTTAATCCTTGGCACGCGGTGGTCCACAGGAGAGAACATGGCAAAGGGCTTGTCTGGTAGAAATTTCAGGAAACCTGTCACAGCCCTCGAGTGCTTCTTCTCAACAATGTACACCACCTAGTGGACAGAGGTGGATGATAATGGAAGTACAATTTATAGGTGAAGCAACAAACAAAAAGGATTCAAGTTAAATTGAACGGAAATACGTAATATAGGTCAGTGCAATACCATCAGTCTACTCGTCTGTTGATTTTTCCTACATACATCCTGTTTATTGACCTCAGTGTGGCTCTCTCCAAACACATAATTTGAGGCCCTGGTGACAAACACATGCAGACATGCAGCACTGTTCCCACTATAAAAAGATAAACACATCATCCAGCTGTAATTTTAACCTGTTAAAAAGACGCAAATGTAAATAGATTACGATGTGAAACCGTACAGATGTCCTGGCAGGCAACGATGAGCAGAACCAACATATTTATTTTTTTAAAACATACCTGGTTCTTCTAAATTTGGAATTAGGACTTTTGTTCCCAACCCTACTGCTGTAGCATCATGTTGAGATTGTTATTTCAATCTATGAAACAATTAAAACATTCAAAAGAACGATTGATCAACTAGATAGAAAATAAGGAGGTAGATAGGAGGGCTCACCTTTGCCGTCATTTGGAGAATTTCCCCATTGGGCCGAGGTGCTGAGGGGTTCTGCCGAGGTTCCCCTATTGCCACCAGATGGGAGGAAAAATGACTTTGTTGTGACTACTTCAGTGTGTTATTGAAGATCTTTTGTATTTACATTATAGGAAATGGCTGATATAATACTTATTCATCACATTACCTGTCTGAGTGAGGGTGACACTCTGCAGTTTGTTTACGAGCTCATCCTGGTCACTACATTGACCTTCAACAGTAACATCAGGTTTTCGCTCTGTCTTCCTCTGTGCTGTTTGTGCCAGATTTTCTCTCTGAGTCTCTGACTCACTGGCCCCCTCACAGTCGGTGTCAGACCTCACAACCTAGATGGACAAAAACAAATGATTCTCCAACTGATACGCTCTACTGTAAAATAACCTATTAAAATAATATAACTAGGGAAAGCTGCTGCTAAGGTTAAGAGAAGGGGCTAGAAAAAAAACATCATTAATTGTAGATGAATGAATACAACTAGTGGTCCATCCATCACGGTGTAGTTTACCTTCCACTGCTCTCGAGGTAGGACTTGCACCACTACTACGTCTCCATTTAGTGCTCTATTGCGAGCTACGATTCCATCCAGAAATATATCCCGGATGTCTTCCTGTAAACACAAAAGAGTTTCTTTGTTTCAAGTGTCACTTTGATACTTCAAGAAAAATTTAAACAACTTGGCTGTGAGGTTCCTTTACAGTGCAGACAGTAAAGAAGGAAACATTATGCATCAAATGATTTTCAGATCGGTTGACCAACACAGAAATGGTGTAAAGCAAGCTACACTAAGTTACCGGAGAAGGGATGAAAGCTTCATGGTACTTCTTGGGGTTGATCCGCAGCTGTCCCTGAAGAGAAAACACATAATTAGCCTTGATGGTCCACTCTACTGACAGTGTTTGTCCACAAAAGCCCCACGTAACTAGAGGGCTGAATTAATGAGCCGACTAAACTGAAAAGGGGCCCTGTGCTAAATTACAAATTCAATTCTTCATTACTTAATATCACTTAAAATAAACAATTACATTTTTTTTTCTATTAAATGCACAACAAAATAAACTTAATTTTCAAGGCAATGTTCATCTACCAAAAATGTTGAAATAAAATCTATAAGACGTTTCCACATCATTTAAGCACTTTGTGGAATTCCATCCATACTGAATAAAGGTTGGGCTACTGTTCCAGGAGCAGTAACTCTAGATTTGTACCTGGAGGAGTTCTCCTCTTTTGAGACCATGGGAAACATCCTCTAAGGTCATATAGGATTCAAACACTTGTTTCCTTGATCCTCTGCCTCCTTTGTTCTTATTCTTGTCAGCCGGAGAATTGACACTTGAAGCTGAAAAACATTTAAAAATCAGTGATTTTAATACATCCAAACATATAAAAACAGTATTAAAAAGCAAATAAAACTTGACGTTCACTTACTGAGAATCAACAATATTGAGTCTATCCAAAAACTTACCTCTGGGCTGTTGCGGTTTGTCCTTATCATGGTTTACCACCGCATCTTTTCCCTTCTCCTCCTCTGTGTGCCTGGGCTGATTCTTTTTCTTTGACTTCTTAATCTTTTCTTGTTCTTGTCTAATTGTACTGGCTTTCTTTTCAGCTTGTCCATCAAATGAGTCAATTTCCTTTGAGGTGGCATCTCTGTTGGTGTCTTTGTTTTTCTTCTGTTGCCTCTGGTGTTTCTTTGAGTCATTATTTGGTCCTAAGGAACCGAACTCCTCACCTGACTCGATGTCTCCATCTTGGCTGGTGGTAGTGTCCCGTCTCTGTCCCTGTCGCTGCCTGTCAGACACACCTAGCTTCCTTTCATAATCTTGCGGCGCATTGCGAGTGCTTAGTTTCTCCATGTACATAGACAGTGAGCTCTCCTCTCCTTTGCTTTTCATGGACGAGGGAGAAAAATCACTTGAATCAGAGAAATCATTGGGCACTTGGTCCCTGTTATGCTGTGGAATATTCAGCCTGGCACTATGAGCTTTGAGCAGTGTGCTCGGCCCGATACCGTCCGTTTGCAATGAGGATTCCTTTGCATATTGTTCTAGATACGTACTGAACTTGCTGCTGCAGTGCTGACTGAGAAGCCTGGCATAGGCATCCTTCTGAGGAGGAGTGCTTGAATGATTCTTACTATGCTTTGCTTCTCTTTTGGGGTTAGCCTTCTGAGGTTTCCGAGAAGAATCCATATGACAATCCTTGTAGATGGTGTTTCTGTGAAGACAAAACGCATACACTGAATTTACAATTCAAGAGTAACTAAATAAACAGCACTCCTAAGTGTCAGTCCCTTTACCGGCGAACACATTTTTAACCACTGTTTAGAATGTCACCCCGTAGTTATCTAGTGAATTGACTTTTATTCATATACTAACTTTTCTCTTAGCGTTACAAGCAAACACGTGGGTCCGTAAGGTTAGTTGACAGGTTTTCCTGTCCCAGGTTACGTGACGTTAACGTTTGTGTACATGTGTACTAATGTTGAAAGATGAATTTCACATCAAGTTGCATCGTTTGGAATTGTAATTAAGAGAGAAAACAACCAGTATTCTGCCGTATAACACCGCTGTTGTTTTCTGTCTCACCGTCTGTAAAAGCTAATAACGAAAATTATGAAAGATTGTCCAAGCTAATGTTAGCGGCTAACAGTTATCTAACAGTCATTAGCAAGATAACATTGACGTTACCTGGGAGCAATACTGTCTGCTCGCAAGCTCCTTTAACGCCAGGCGTTGGTGGAGGAAAATACTTGTTCGTCAGACCCACAAACAATATATTTTTGACAAAGGTGTAAGTTATGTAACTTACCAGTTGTTCGGAAAACAGCTAACGTTAGCTTGGCTGACACACTGATGTTTGCCTGTCGTCATGAAGGTTACGTTCAAGCTGCCTTTTGTGCTGTCGGAAATATTGAGATCAGCTCAGCCAATAGTTATTTAACATTGGGATGTAACTTTAGCGAAGGGGCGGGTATTATCAAAATATTGTCCATTTGTGTGTTATTAAAATTAAGTGAAATTGAGTGTTTTTGGACTCCATAACCAAAATGAGGTCGACGGTCAAACAAAGTGGTAAGTTAGAATATCAATCTCTGTGATGTAATGTAGTCGGGTGAAACCTTTAGGAGATGTTTGTGGGCGTGTATATTTCTGAGGGATATTACATCAGAATGGAGCCCAAAAAATAAAATACTTGCTCTCATTATTCCACAGTGGGTTGCAGTGGACACCCGATTCTTCTCTAGAACCGCAAAGAATGAAACCTCCAGAGGGCAGCAGAGACTAAATATTTAATTTACTGACAATGAGTATGTTTACTCATGTGGCCCAGACCACCACAGAATGTGGTCACAGTGGTCGGATCTCCTGCATTCTCAAATGTGCCCTGAATGCGTTCATACATGTAGTTACAGCTGTCCACTTCTGATCAGATCACAAATCTTGTGATCTAGAACAAACCTTCAACCAAGTCAGTTACCCCCAGTTCAACCCTCGTTAGATGACTATGACCTTGATGACCCAGAATCTGCAGAAATAGTTCTGATGAGTAACAGAGCTTGTATTAGTACTTCAACACATAGTCATAACCATCCTGCATCAAATTCAGAACAAACCAAGTTGGCAAGATAACATTTAGTTGCGTAACATAATACTTCCCACTTGAAGAGATATGATGTTCTTAGCAGCTTTTATATTGGCACAGACGGGAATGCTTTTCAAACTGAAGCCTTTAAATCGGAGGCTACTGATATAACTTTATGTGTGAAAGGAGAACATACACACCATAGTTCACACCAATGTGTTCTTTAATCCTGTTCAATCATATATAATTATACACCTATATAATTTTGAGTGTAGCTGATGTCTTTAGCCTCTGAAAAATAATTTCTTACTAATGATTTGGATGTTTTCCACAGGGCAAGAACGTGTTCCACTTGTGAGATGTCTCTTCCCTGTCTTTTACTGCGTCTGTCAAGAACAGTTAATGAAAATCTGTTGACAAGCAGATTTTCATTAAAAACCCACCCTTAAAAAAACATGACAGTGTGAACTTTTCTGGTGTAAAACATCTATTAATCTCTGGTCAGCTTTTCACTGCAGCACCGTCCAACTCTCCTTTTTTTGTTCTAATGCAACTCACTCTATGGGTGTGGCGGTAAAGCAGACCTGCATGCGAAAAAAGAGGAAATACTCTTCTGCTCTTGCTCTCATCTGAGAAAATTGTAAGGAGCCTCTGAGAGAACGCAGAGCATGGGGGAAAGAACGGCTGGGACAGCAGTCTCTACCGCTGTTGCGGTTGCACGAACCCAAGTTGTGAAGCATGCAGATGAAGCAGCAAATGCCTATCAAATATTCATCAGGCCAGGGGAGGCAGTGTAGCTTAGAAAAGCGGATGAAATAGAGGGGGCAGGAGCAGTCACTTTGTACAGTCTCATCTCTTCCTCTCTGATGCCTTCTCACTGCCTCTTACTCTTATTTGCCTTTGCCTTATTCACTGTCTCTACCACAGGCCATCACAGGCTGCTTATATTCAAGTTGCATACAATAATAGTAATTTAAAAGTACCTGTATTAGCAGCCTTCACTTGTCACTTGTTACCCATGTGAGTATCAGTATTTTGAATATCTTTCAAACAAGAGGCTGACTTAGAAGGTAGATGAGTGTGGCAGCGTAAATGGATGTGAGAGCTACAACAGTCTTGTTGCAGATGCTGGAGGGCCAGACAGATTACCTTCTTCATTACTGGCTGCATGGGGAGATCTCCGCGGTCGTCACCTTCTAATGCCATGGCAACAGCTTGTGAGTCACCCCGGGCAAACTGTAAACTGCAACGCCCATTTAGTGTCTGAGGCTGAGTCTTGATGAGCCCTTATATCATATACTCTGCCTGGTCATTAGTATGTGGACACCCCTTTCTATACATTTTGCGTATCTTCAGTCTTTGATTATTTTAATGTTCTTGCCCCATTACAATAAAATTATGTGTTTAATTCAAAACGATGTCTCCCAGTTGGGCACTGGGGTCGTTAGTTGTGTTCCAGTAATTACGTTCCCTCACTCCTGTCCATATAATGTTCATTTGATGTGCATATCTTATAGCTTGGCTTAACTTTCTCTCTCCTCTGTTTGGACGTAGCTTCTCAGCTGCAGTCAAGGAACAGCTTGATTCAACAGTATCTTCTCCTTCCCCACAAATTATGCTTACTCCTACTTGAATAATGACAAAACATACAAAAAGTAGATGGAGATATGTATGTCAGTAGTGATCAGTGGTGTAGCGAGTGCATTGATGCTGAAAGTGGGACGCCTGTAAAGGATGAGGTGAAAACAAGTCGAAGTTAACCTAAATCTCAGTCAAACAGGCTGTGAGGAGGGCGTGGATATTTTAGAGATAGTCCTACTTCAATTTGAATTATCATTTGTTTCTGGTGTGTTTGATTTTTCTCTCCGGAAGCATCACATATAACACTTGTGTAAGTTGTCTGCTGGACTCGGATTGACTCCAAAGTAGTTGTGATGTCACACCCTTTCAGCCGATAGGCTATAAACTGAGCTCACAAGTGTCAAACTCTGCACATATTCCGCAAAGTGAAGTAAACATTCAACTGAAGGAACAAAAGAGACATTATTAGGTGAAAGAGGACCTCTGTCTGTCTTCCCGGGGGAAATCCTCATCCTTTAAATGGAGTTGGAAATGAGAGATATCATACGTTTATAATGTTCTTAATACATGTAGTTCATTGCTTAATTCTTAATGATTTTTTCTTAATTTCTAATTTCATATTTCTACTGATCCTCCATCACCTCCACCTGGCTGCCTCTCTTCCCTCCCAGCGGGAGGTTCGTTCAGCACCGGACAGCTCCGGTCGTTCCTAAGCTCCGCCCACCTCCGGCAGACTGGCAGTGAGAAACAGCCACACACTTTGGTGGGCGACACTTCTGGAGGCCTATTGGGATTTTTTTTGGGAGGGACGGAACTTCAAGAACAATTTGCTCCTTCTCTCGTCATCCGACGCCTCTCTCATGAATTTCTCCGCGGAGGAGTAATCAAAGAGCTCGGTTTAGCGTCGCTTCATATGAATGGAGAGTGGATTCATGAGGAAGCACGGTTCTTCTTATTTGGGAGGCGTGAGAAGATCTGGGTAGCTGTTTAAAACGGGGAGGAAGAGAGTCTGTGGTCACAGAAGATGCACGGAATGAGAAGCGCATCCAGTTTGAACATGGGCGCACCGAGTGTGAGCTCCCCGAGGTGTTTCTAATCCCGTGAAGCGGCAGAAGAAGGAGACAGGCTTTGGTTATGCTCGCCACACTTTTCCAAGTGTCCACGCTGTCTTCTCTGTGCCTTTGAATGGGAACCATGGCTCTCCTGGTGGTCCCGCTGCTCCTGCAAACAGGACTCGTTTTGGGGTCAAACTACGGTTATGTGGAGTGGTCGGATGGTGACAAAGACGAGAAAAACCCGCTGATCATCAGCACTCAAAACATCAACCGCGAGCAGCCCCACCACCCGACCTATTACTCCTTACCGACCACCGAGCGCACGGTCGTGGCGCACAAAATTGAGGAGGACCTCCCGAGGGTGGTGACCGCTTTCCTGCACACCGGAGACTCCTCGGCCTTGAGGCAGGTAAACTGTTCGCGGAGGTACGAGCTGAGCAGCCTGCGAGGCGGCCTGCACGTCGCCTCGCACTATTCCCTGCACAGCATCTTGGACACCATAACGCACGCCACAAACTTCCTGAATGTGATCCTGCAGACCAACAGGTCTCGGGAGCACACCCTCCAGAAGGACATCCACTGGTACCATGCGCTGGTTCAGAGCATCCTTGAGGGGGACCCCAAAATCCACAGGGCTGTGGTGACCTTCCACGTGGACGCGCCGTCGCCGAGCCCCCACGTCTTCCTCCAGGCGACGAGAACCCAGAAGGAAGTGTTGCTGCAGGACCTCTCCGGCTCTGCGCACCGTCACCTGAAGAACAGGATCCCGGAGTCCGACTGGTTCCACGAGTTTAGGGACGGGAGGAGACCTCACATGCACAGAAGGGCCCCGGGCACTTCGGGCACCAAGAGTGGAGTTTATCTTCTGGACAAAAACCAGATCAAGTGGTCGGCACCATACCTGGAGTGTGAACACGGGGCGTTCGTGCCCTACTGGCTGCTCACCTTGTCTGCTGGCTTCTACGGACTGAAGAGAAACTCTGCACCAGAGTTTAGGTGAGATCAAGCATGCGTTTTTGGAGGAAGAGTGACAGGGGTGAGAAGTTTGAGAAGTTAACAGTTATTGTTTGTAATTCCTTTATAAGGCTACACATTTATATGACTAATATACCCGAGGGAGTTCGGGTCAGACAGTCAGCTACAGTTATCACATGGAGACATCGTGTGTGTGTGCGTGCGTGTGTGTGTGTGTGTGTGTGTGGGGGGGGTGGGGGGGGGGGGGGGGGTGTTCTCATACAATGCAGTTGTTCAAAGATGAACAACTGCAATTTGCAGCCACTGTTAATTTCAGGTGCACTCCACCCTCACACATAAGTACAGCTGCATCACAGAAGATGTCCAGTTCATCACTAACCTCCACCTCGTCTTCAAGGAGACCTGTTGAGAAACGACAGTAGGCCGTCCTTCAGATTGGCTACTATACATTTCTTAGGGCCAAAATCCTTCCAGGAATAGAAACAAATTAACATTTCAAGCAGAGTAAATATGGTTGGAAGAAGTAATGAGCGTTTTGCATTCGATTTACAAGCAGCAGTGCGTCGTGCGAGTGAGTTGGGCCTTAAGTTGGCAAGCGTCCACCCTGTTGACGTGTTCCTGAGCAAAGTGCTGCATCACTACCTGCTCCGGGGACAGTCGCTTTTGGGTAATGGTGCTTATGATGCAGCCAAGAGCTGCTTTGAACATTTTTTGGTAATTTTACGCTGCATAGCATCCATGTGTGACAAATATGACTACAGGGTTGACAGAAACCGTTCATGGGCTTCAATTTGATCTTGTATTTTAAGTGTCTTTGGTAGAGTTTCAGTCTGTTGTAACAACTGAAAAGGATTGTGGCGGTTTACAAGAAATGACCCTTTGACATGCACATTAAACCCCCCGTTAGATTGGAGGCACTGGTTGTTTAAAGCTTCAGTGTGGAGAGATTCACGGCCCATGTGAGTATAATGATTTGTCCACCTGCTGATTTCCTTCTCACTCTATACTTACTAATGTAAGCTGCTGTCTAAATGTTTCTGCTGCTCATCTCAGTCCTGTGATGATGTTTCTAAAAATAGAAATGTGTTGAGCTCTGGAGAAAAAAAAAGCATCAGCCAGTGTAGATGACAGAGTCCTTTCCTCCATCTCCTCCTTCATCCTCCCATTGTGACCGTCCCTCCGAGCCAAATTTTAAAAAAATCACATTAAGAGAGGCAGTAAGTGATCGTAAACCTAACGTCAAATGTAGGTTTTACTTTACATTCGAAGCAGGATCATCAGGAATTGGAGCCTAGTTACACACTGTATGCACACAGATTCAGCATCTATCAAATCCTACTGCTTCCTATTACTCTTTGTCTACATCAAGCTCCTGTGAACGCTGACTACATCAAACAGACACACACACTCTTCCCACACCTCTCCTTCGTTCTGTCTGGTGATGTGCTTGAAGAGAAGTGGTGGCCAAAGCCTCTCTTCATGGTTGTTTGTTCCACTTCCCAGCAGGCAGATGGAGGCAACGGGTGTCAGGCTCATCCCCAGAAAACAGAAGAGAAAGGGAGAGCGATTATGCATGTGATTGCCTAGCTTGTACATTTGTGTGTGTGTGCGTGTGCGTGTGTGTATACTATCACATCTATCTTTCTGAGGACCACTTAGAATTTTAGACTTTGACAAATGGAAAGTGAGGATGGCCTGTTAGGGCGGATGCTTGGTTTCAAGGTTCAGTTTTGAGTTGGGGTTCAGTTGAGGGTTGGGGCCGGGCACGTAAAGGTCACGATAGATGAAGGAATGAAGGAATGCACAACTGCATCGACCCCAAGTACCCACATGCTGAACTCCAAACTACACCACCTTCCTGCAGATATCAAAGTCTGCGATGTTTAGTGGGGAAACACAACGGCTGCAACACATAAAGCCGAAAACAAACTGCACAAGGAGTCTTCCTCCTGCCTTCCCTTCTGCCACACACACAGGAAACACATCCTCAGAGGAACTATACAACCACACATTGTTTCATCTCTTTTTACATGCAAGATTTGTTGACGACAAAAATAATATGAAATCTCAATAACATTATCGTTATAATAAAGGAAGGAGTGACTGTAACTCTGCAACCAGGATAAATACAGCGAGTTTAACAGGTGGGATAAATGATGAGGTGAATCCTTTATCCGAAACCGTCGGCGAGCCGGAGAAGTGACAGCCAGCAAGTACAAATAGCTGCAAAACGCCCACGACGACTTTAGATTCAGCACCCTGGACAGCGCTCGCAACACTTCCCCTGGCATATTCAGAACCGAGAACCTGTAACAGCATCCAAATATTGTGTGTAGAGGATGAGAAGCGGAAAAAAGACATGTTAAAGTGGTGTTTAAGGAGGAAGAGGAAAAGTTGGAGGAGATAAATGTGAAAGTATTTGTCCCCCCTTTGTTTCATTGTAAAAGTTAGCAGGAAGCTTGAGGCAGCTTCACATCGTGTGTACTTCTTTCGTTATCTTCATAAGGGTGCATATGTCTGGGAAGAAGCACCATGACCTTGTGTTGCAAGTTTTAATCTAAATTTCAGCCTGGCTTAATTGTTCTTTCTTTATCTTCCTCCTCCCTGAACTCTCGGTTGCCCCCTTCACTCTTAATTGTTTTATATTCCATTCATTCCTCTCTAATTGAACCACGCCTCCGTTCCCTGCTGTTTCCACCCTTGACCTAACTTCCCCTGAGCCTCACGCCTCCTCTACTTTTTAATTCTCTGCCTCTGCTTCTGCCCTGCACACTGAACTTTTTCACCTTTCCCCTCTTTCCTTCAACCCACCTCCATCCTCTTGGCTCTCCCCCTCCCTTTCCTCCCTTCTCTTTTGCAGAGGTGTTGTCCGTGTGGACGTTAACCTGCAGGACGTAGACATTGACCAGTGCTCCGACAGTGGCTGGTTTGCCGGGACTCATCGCTGCAACCTCACCAGCATGGAAGTGAGTGTGCCCTGCTGTTTCTGTCTATTTGTCACCATCCCGGTCATCCGTCAGGAATAACCTCAAATCTGGTGTTGTTTACACGATTTCATTTCAATAATTTATTCATGCACTCTCTTAAGTATGTTAACTCTTGCCTTAAAAATGAAACCAAAAAAAGCATCTCATAAAAGCCATTCTTATTGGAAGGAAATTCTTTCCTCTTAAGTCCTCGCTCAACTTCAAGGTGTCCTTGAAATGGAGTTAACTGACCAAAGCAGACAGAGTAAAGCTGTCAGTTTATTGAGCCATAATGTTTGAGATGGAGCATGGACACAGAGTGTTGCTTTAAGGCACATGCTAGTTGACGTGTGCAGAAATTCTAAGAATGACCACACTTATATGTAAAGCAGATGACGCAGCGATCTACAAACGTTCGAAGAAGACAACTTGATAGAGAACGTTTGTTAGGCACTGTTAATAAAGGTTCTATAAGTATAGAGCCTCTATCGCCTCCTGTGGAGGAAAGTGGTATCACAAGACAAGACAGCCCAGTTTTCGCTTGTTCAGGTGTTTACCAATTAGCCCTTTAAGGAAGTAATAACTTAAAGCTAAGCCACAATGTGTTCCTAACACTTACCAAGTGTTGTTTTTGCATAAACATAAACACGCCTAAACCGCAGTGTTCACCCGTCCAAAAACATAGTTATAATTGCAGATTGTTTTCTTTTGTTGTGAAAGGGTGACATGCCTACAGCATCTCACTTTGAATGTTGCAGTTATGTTATGTTATGTTTTAGCTTCAGTGATCTGATGGAGGAAGAGGAAGAGTGTTGGTCAATCAGATAAACAGCTGCTTGAGTACAAGTCTAAAAGTCAAACAAGTGGAGCTGTTATTGATAGTAGTCTAGTGCCTGTGGACTTGCCCCTGCTCGTATGCGATGATAATATGTGTGTGTGTGTCTCCTGTATGGTTTGTATCGAGATGATTTCTTTAACCGTGACCACTGTGATCGAACTGGCAGCAGCCATACATCACGTTTTTTTTGTCACTTTCCAGGGTGATGGAGAGAAAGATTTGTGCCTGTGAGAGCATCCACGCTCTGCTCGCATGTGTCAGTGTGTGTGTGGGCTCGCCCGTGTGCGGCTGCTACCACACTCCCCGTCGCTGCCAATGAGTTCTGTGTGATGTATTGCGGGAAGCCTCTCTGACTCCAGCAGGGAAAGTAGCTGCTCAGGCTTGCATTGCATGTCGCCGGCCATATGATGTATAATGAATGTAGTGTAATGGATTGCAGCAAGATGTGGTGAATAATTGACCATGCTCTTTGTCTGTGTGCCTCCCCCCTCTGTTGGACTGTACTGGGGGAGAAACTACAGAGGACATACAGGAGGTCTCCTTGTAGGCCTTGATCTGCTTTCGCTGTATTCTTCATGAACAAGCCCCTCATGGTGGAATGTGAATGGTCCTGCCGAGAGTAGTTCTTCTGTTCAGATCGATACTGACAGTGTGTGGTGTCTCTCTGTTACCCCCACAGCTACAGAGGTGCTTGCCGTGGTAAATGAAATCGAACGTGAACATTCTGAGAGAGTATTTTTACAGATCCTACCGCTCGTCACTCCTCCTCCTCCTCCTCCTCCGGTGATTCTCCTTCACGCACCGTATTTGGCCGCGCGACAGACAATGATTCAGTGCCATCTTGAATCAGCGGTGTTGTTCATCTTCCATTGTTTCAGAAGGAGGGACGTGGGAAGCCGGATAAAACCGGCTCCAAACTTTATACACCTTCACTAAAAGTGTTTTGTCAGAGGGGGAAGTTATTGATCACCTCTGAGGATTTATAACAGCTTCATCAATTCCGTCCTTCTTATGGATCATTATGAAAACAAGCTCAGACGTTTGCTCGCCGGATCAATTTAGATTAATAGCAGCTCCACTGCGTTTCGGAGGGTCGACTCTCAGGACGGGAAACAGTTCAAAAGAGGTGAAGTCCTTCTGCAAGCAGAGATCTCAGACAAACTGTTGCATCTATGTTATGTAAAGACATGCGGGATCTTGATAAGGGAAGTGGATATGTAACAGATTACAGTGATTACAAAGCGAGTTGTAAAGCCTCGCTGTGATGCTGCGAAACAAGTGGAAGATATTTAAAAGTCTGATTGAACAGAACTAAAACATCTTCGCTCTTGAAGCACCAGTTGAAGCGTTACGTATTTATTTGGGCTTGTCAGTAATACATGTAACATCCCATTAGGTTCTGTGATTCTAGCGTGCGAGCTGCTCGCAGCCTCCAGTTTAAAATATTTATGGTCTGAAGATAATGAATAGGCCTGAGTATTGGATATTAATTTGTCTGTTTCGACTTTGTGGATGTGTTCATTATGTTGTCTCTTCCTCCCTCTGTCATTTGTGCTATTTCTCTCTCAAAGCCTCTCACTTTTCACTTCTTTTTCCTCTCCTCTTTTCTTTCTATAATCAATTGCCAGCCCTCTACGCAGACCGTTCTGCCTTGTTATACCTCCATTTTCCTGTTCAAATCAAAGCCTGAAAATATTCCAGTCAAGAGCGTCCAAATAACAATGATTTGGCTCGAACATTTCCGCCTTTGAACACCACATGCACAATAAAACATTCAGGTGAAACTTCATTAAAGGAGAAGACGGAGCCTGTTATGACACGCCAAGTGGAGAAGATAGTATTTGTCCCATTGTCCCAATTAAAAAGCAGTTCACTTCCAAATCTCACTAAATAGATTTTGGGTTAAATGTACTGTTGAAAGTCAATGAGAGGTTCATTGCTTTCCTCATCAAGAATAAAAACACTCTGAGGCTCAGACTCCCGGAGAGAGATAATAACGGAAAAGTCTCTATCAACGTGATGGAACATCTTGTGTTCTGCCGTTAGCACAAAAGTTCTCTTCTCATTATTACTGTAATGTGAGTGTTCAGCTCATCAAGCTCGTCAAGTTTTATCCCCTCTGTTTATTCTGTCTCATTCAGAACGGCATCTTTTCGGATCTCCTCCTTTTTTTGGTAAATAGGAAACACAGAGAAACCACGGTAACGTCGCAAAACTGTACGTCGCATTAAAGGCAGTGTAAATTGATGGATTGATTCTTTTGGCCACTTGGGGGCAGCGTTCACACTAACACCCTGTAGCATCGTTAAGTCAAACGCTAACAAACAGCGGCAACATTAGCATTACTTTGAGTTGTGCGTGCACATGATGCATCACTCCTAATGTCCTTTTCATAATAGTTTTGGTAACTCCAAGTGCCTAAAAAAAACTTTTGCTCTATTAGCTCCAATGTGTGTTTACCCGATGGGACACAAAGATCCAGAATATTATACAGGAGGTTTTAGGTTTAATCAGGCACTGAGCTACTTTCGTGGTATTGAACGAGGCCCCACCTCCAACACTGTATCCAGTTCTCCTTGCACATCCATGATCTATCTATACATATCTATGTAGTAAACACACCATGACATTATTAACGTTGGCGTGAGTTCATTAGGAATTTCTGGCCCAAACAGCTGCCTGCTGTTGGCGGAAATTTAATGAGTACAGAGTTTTTCAGCTAAAAAAAACTTTCCACATTACACACTGTGTACTGATCGTTTGTTGAAATAAAAAGACGTCAGCTCCAAGTTCTGCGAAGAACGTTGGGAAAGTCATTGAGACGACAGTAATCTGAGGAATGACCTAAAACTCAGAGAAAGCCTTTCAACTGTTTTTTTTTTTTTTTTAAAGATTTGCTGTATAGCTTAGATTCCTTCTGCTCAGCTTCTTGAGCTTCTTCTTCTTTTTGCTCTGGTTTGCCCAGATACAGCGAGGAAGGTATCACCGTTAACCAAATACAAGACTCCGCGAATGACGGATATTCGGTCGTAGAGGAAGCATCTTACATAATTACTTATATAATTAGACAGGGTCTTCAACAGGATTAGTGTGGGTGATTTGTGGCTGGATGCATCTGAGTAGGTTAATGTGGGTTTTCCTTTGTGTTTGCTTTTAGAGTGTAAGTATGCGTCAGTGTGCGCGCAGCGTATTTGCATATGCAAGTCTGCATGAGTGTGTGTTTTCTCTCCGCCGTACAGTGAAATGCCGGAGATAAAGAGCTTCAAAGGCAGAGCTCTGCTAATGAGTGTAAACTGCTGTGACAGCCACGGAGGGTTACCCCCCCCCCCCCCCCCTCCCCCCTCCCTCTCCCCCCCCCTCC